>CAVMGG010001032.1:0-68013 GCA_963680895.1 Fragum sueziense | reverse complement strand
CCGTCCGTCCGTGTGTCCGTCCGTCCGTCCGTCCGTCCGTCCACAGCCATATCTCAGCAACCCTTGGACCCAAATTCAATGAAACTTCACATGTGAACTCCCTGGGTCAATACCTAGGGACCTTTTTCTCCGTTTGTAAATTTAAGGCTGTGTCATGGAAAAAGGGGCCTTAGTGTAAAAATTAGTTTTTCTCTTATTTCTCTTCATCTAATGGGCAGAATTTAATGAAATTTTGTGCTCATGTAATGAATAGGATGTTCTAGACCATATTCTATAAATAATGTGTGTACAAAAAAGCTGTCATGGGAAAAGGGGGCTTAATGTATGATAGTTTTTATTTTGTGACAAACACTTATTCGGGGAGCATAATCCGTCTGTGACGGCTCTTGTTTTCGCGGAAGTTGAAAAGTATGTTTATTATAAACATTACATGAATATACAATTGGTTTATACAGGTATATGTTTTATTGACGTAATTTGTTGATTAAAGAAGGTGACAATGAATCAAAACTAATTTAACAATTAAACTGTGAATAACCATTAAACGCTTTATCGGACAATGTATTGTTTGACATTGTTTGGTTTGAAATACATGTAACAAACCCTTTATTAGAATGCATAAAGAAAACGATTGGTTACAGTGGATCAATATCCGTTTACTCTCCTTTCCTGAGTGTTAAAGGAGCTCGTTCTATGTTTTTATGCTTCCGAACTGTTTGGAAACTCATATTTGTGCATGGAAAAACAATTAGCAATGGATAAAAACCTCAATCTCGGCGAAAAAACATTTTCCTTTGCTATAGATCAATCCCTTACAAGCGTGTTTACACATTCTATTTTTACTTCAAAACAAGACAAGGTCAAGGTCAACGAGACACACCTCCGCGATATTAACACACCGTACAACCGGCTGTGTGGATGACTGTGACCTTCTTTGCGAGGAATACGTGAAAAGGTTTATTTTGTACAAGCACTGAACATTTATACGCGTATTTATCAACTATAGAATACCAAAGATCATTTCGTTTATTTATAAAAGTAAATTCATTTGACCTACCATGCACATGACATCAGATGCCGAATCTGTCTTCGCTGACTTTCTACGCAGCCGGTTGTACGATGTGTGAAATCTCGCTGAGCACATATGACGTATCTCTGACGTAATTGATTTTTGAAGGTTGGGCATATGTAGCCGTTACAAAACAAAAACAAAGGACGACCAGCATGTTATTAATTGACTTGGATTTTAATACTTAATAAAGCTCGACGAGTGGTTACAATGGACATACATGCTCTACCCCTTCAGGTTGGTAATTTCATACGTTATTTCTGGTTTGTAATTATTGTGCCATTTGCATTTTCGACAGCCTAGCTCGTCGCCCTTTAAAGATACTGCAAACAAGAAAGAGTATTTACCCAGCACTTACATTCATTTTGCTGTGCGCGAATTTAAGCATTCTTATTTTGTCGCTCCGCGAATTCAAAGTTGCGCAAATATTAGTAAAACTCGCAAGTGGGACCCTTCTGTGAAAATTTCGCTCCACGAAAATATATACACATACAGTATTTAGAGAAAAGTTTAACACAGCTACAGATGAATAATAATAATAGTAAAAATGGGCATTTATAAAGCGCTACATCCCGAAAATTCAGGCTCTTAGCGCTGTACAAAATAAAGTAGTTACATAAAAAATCATTCATCACTAATTACACTGGTCACGTGAAACAATTTAGATCTAGTCATAGTCTAATCGAAAAAGGTGAGTTTTTAGGGCTTTTTTAAAGGCTTGTAATGACTCAATGTGTCTGATATCTGACGGCAGGGAATTCCATCGCTCTGGAACACAGTATGAAAAGCTTCGCTCAACATACTTTTTTGTGCGGATCTTCGGAACAATTAAAACATGGGAATCAGATGAGGACCTGAGGTTTCTAGATGGAGTGTACTGATTCAGCCTCTCACTGATAAATGATGGGGAATGTCCTGAAAAGTAGTTGTGGAACAGAACACATAGCTTACAGTTACCGTAATACGCGCTTCAATTGGAAGCCAGTGTAAGGATTTAAGGATTGGGTCGATGTGGTCGTGCTTTCGTGCCTGTACAACTAATCGTGCTGCACAGTTTTGCACTCTCTGTAACTTATCAATAACGTATTTAGGGGCATTTGACAGAAGGGAGTTACAATAATTTAGTCGACTGAGTACAAAAGCGCACACTAATGTTTTTGTGGCATCTTTCGTTAGATATTTGCAAATCAAACTTATCTGGCGAATAGTACAATGGGCTGATTTGCATACATTTGCGACATGAGTATCTAGTGACATATCATCCGAGATATGATAACCTAGATTTCTTGCAGAATCACTAAAAGGAATATTACCATTTCCTGCGCGCAGGACTGAAGGACACTCACGTGATTTGAATGCGGTTTTGGTTTTAATCAATAGAACCTCTGTCTTGTCATCATTAAGTTTCAACTTATTCTCACACATCCACGTTCTAACATTGGAAATGCTGTCTTCCCTCTTAAAGAGGGCATAATGGCTTTTCAAAATGCAATTTTTCTTTTATTGTTCATCAAACCCTATGTTGTGGGTTTTCATTTGAATCATCTCGCAGAGACGATTCAAACGAATACCCACAACACATGGTTTGGATTTGAAATAACAAATTTAGAATGCATTCACCCCATCTTATCTCAAGATATCTGTAGCTCTGTTAAAGATATCCTTGGTTCATTTTAGGAGAAGAGCAAGAACATAAAGACCTGCTTGATCAAGTTCTTAAACAACCAGTGGTAAATGGAAAGACCTACCTGCACTTGGCTGCAGAGGTAATGTATGTGACCCATCATGCTAAAAGGGGCCTTATCCAAACTATAAATATTCAAATTTTGACAAACTTGTCAGACTCAGCACATGTCAACCAGACCCCGAATGTGAAAAATGACCGTATAGTTAGATAGGAAAAGCATTCCGGATTTAGAAAATTACATAAAAGTGAACAGTGTCGGCCCTAGTCTGGCTGCGCGGACTGCGCAGACTGACTAGGGTTGATATTTTCACACTTCCTGTAAGGTCCCTTTTAGCGTGACGTGTCACATATCTTTATGTTTCTGAAGTCAGAGCTACAAATAAGAGGGAGTGAAGGCTTTTCAAAATACAATATTTCACTAGATCGTCACTTTTCAACGAAGCCTTGTATCTGCAGCTTATTTGAACCCGATCCCAAATGGCAGAATTTTAGGGTGATTCAATTCAAAAGCTGCTCCAGATGACAAAAATAGTGTTGATAAACATTGGATTTGTGTACAATAAAGCATAGAAAATATTGAGACAAAAGGAGAAACTGCTGGTTAAAAGTAGCTTCATCTTTTGTCTCAATGTTTTCCAAAGCCTTTTTTGATAAGGACGTCAAAACCCAGTCTTGTTTGGGAAAGGTTTAAGGTGCAGTTAGGTTTTCGTTGAAAAGCAGTGAAATGTTCTCATAAGTATCTTTTATCGAGACAATTTAAATGAGTACCCACAACATAGGGTTTGAAATGGAAATGACAAGGTTAAGAATGTCTTGTCCCCCTCTTATCTCTAGCTCTGCGTGCTGAAGGATTGTTTTTTGTTATAGTCACATTGGTTCTGTCCATATTCTAATTAACGCCAATCCCCCAAATTTTGTCTGAAAATCTGTTTGTTTTAAGCACAATTTTAGCGAAAAGGGGTGATTCTAATAAATGCCCATCCCCTGATTACGGATTGAAATAATGTAAGTCATAACCAAAGATCTTTAAAAAAAAAAAATGAAAAAGAGGATGTCCAGCACTAAATCTGTTTGCAATCAAAGAATTTCAATGAAAAAATTGTGTTTCGCAGTCTTTATAACAAAACTTTGCAAAATTTGACTTGCTGAACTTCGAGTCCATGAATTGATACATGTTTCACAAATTTTGACTAACAAAATTAGAATACCTGTAATAAAAGTCCACCCTCTACTTTTCCATTGAATATTTTTCTAATAAACGCCTGGGCGTTAGAATGATTACAGTATTTGTTTATTAAAGAGAACCAGTTCTATTTTTGTGTGTTTGTTTATTTAAGAGAACCAGTTCTATTTTTACGCCCCCGTATCGAGAGATCTGGGGCATATTGTTTTACTCGTGTCTGTCTGTCTGTCTGTCCAAAAACTTAACCTTTGCCTTTTCTCCAAAAGTATTTGACATACAAAGCTCAAATTTGGTATGCAACTTCCTACAATTTGACCTTCCTCAAGGTCATCCGTTAACCCTTATCAACCCTTTACTCCACGAAAACTTAACATTTTTGAAAATGGCCATTTCGGGGGGCATTTGTGTTTCACAAACACATCTTGTTATGTATTTCTTTATTTAAGAGAACCATTATTATTTTCGTATATTTTTGTATTAAAGAGAACCAGTTGTATTTTCGTGTGTTTGTTTATGTAGGAGAACCAGTTTGACATAGTGAGAGCACTGCTCAGTTCTGGCTGTGATCCAACTGTGGTTGATTCTAAAGGTCGACTTCCGTATCAAGTTTGTGCTACGGAGAAATCTAGATCGGCATTCAGGGAAAATCTGCTTCAAGCTGCCTCACAGTCAAGGTAAAGAAACAAAACATGATTAAGCCATTTCCGCACATTGACTTTTATTGATGCCTCTCAAACAATGTTTGGAGAAAACACGGCAATTTCTTCATTTCCCACAATGTTTTAACTCGGACAGTAAATATGTGGGAATAGGTTAGACAATAAGTTGCATTATTATACACCCCACCTAAGAAGTAGAGGGGGTATATTGGTTTCACCATGTCTGTCTGTCTGTGCTTCCATCCATCCGGCCGTAGACGTTTTTGTTTCCGTACTTTAACTTGAGAACCGTTTGACCTAGGATCATTAAACTTTACACAGTTGTTGCCCATGACCGAAGGAGATACCCTGTTGTTTTTGGGTCATGAAGGTCAAAGGTCAAGGTCACAATTAGACTTTGCTTAAAATCTGTTTACATGCTCTAAGTCGAGAACCGTTTGACCTACGATCATTCCATCCATCCGGCTGTAGACTTTTTCGTTTCGATGCTCTAACTCGAGAACCGTTTTACCTAGGATCATGAAACTTTACACAGTTGTTGTCCTTTACCCAAGGAGGTGCCTTATTGTTTTTGGGTCATGTAGGGTACATGTCTAGGTCACTATTGGAATTTGTTTAAAATCCATTTCCGTGCTTCAACTGAAAAAACGTTTGACCTATAGCACTTTTTCAGTGACAAGGTGCCAGTTTGGGGTGTTTGTCCGCTTTGTGACAGTTCTAATTGCAATGTATTTTGATTTTTCTTTCATATTATTTTTTCTTCTCCAGTATAAAGCAGATAAAGGATCTGTTGAAAGGTGGCGTGGAAGTGAACTTCTTTGATACGGAAGAGAGTGAAAACACCCCTCTACACTGGGCGGCTAGTTTTGCTGATTGTGAAACTGTGGAGTGTTTATGTGGTAGGTCTGGCTTTAAAGGTCAACTATGGGGGATATTTTAATTTTGATAGTGTGAAAAGTAGTTTAAAACTTTTAAATAGTAAAATAAGGGAGCAGGATTTGGTATAGGACTTACAGGTGGTGATATTTATATATTGAAGAGAGTGAAAACACCCCTCTACACTGGGCGGCCAGTTTTGCTGATTTTGAAACTGTAGAATGTTTGTATGGTAGGTTTGGATTTAACCCATTCCCACATATTGATGACTTTGACTTCCCACAAGAAAAAACTTTGGAAAAAATTGTTGAAAATGAAGAAATTGCTTGTGACAAGCAATTTCTTCAATTGTAACAATGTTTTTTATTCAGAAAGACCTACAAATGTAGAATTTATATGTTTGAAATCATCAATTGCAACATCTTTTGATTTTCTAAAAGTTTGCCGTCGGGCGATGGGTTTACTCATTCCAATACTAAACAACTTTCTGAAGTATACCAGTCATAGGTGATGCAGATGAAAGAATGAATGATGGCAAGAATGGAAAACATTGGGAGAAAAGAAAAAAATCCTGCTGATGTCCATATTAATGAATAATATGACTGTAATATTTATATGAATTATCAGGCTTGAAAGTTGTGAGGAGACAGTGAAGAATAGAATTATAGTTCCGTCCTTGGCGACTATACCTGTAAAACTTCCAGTGCAATATCAAAGTATGCAATGTCAAAAAACAATGCACACTTTCCTTCCATTCATATACATAGGGACAATATTAAAGTATATAATAATGATTACTGCATATTTTTAAACTATAAAAATAGCTGAGTGTATGCAGATGTTCCTGATTAATGTTAAAGCAATTATAAGTTTTTGTTTGTTACCATTCACGAAATACCATATTGTCAATAGCTTCAGACAAGGTGTGATGGCTTTTCAAAATGTAAAATATCTTTCAATATTCATCATAGCCCATGTTGTGGGTACCCATTAGAATCGTCTCATTGAGGCGATTCCAATGAGTACCCACAACATAGGGTTTGGATATATAAATTTGGAATGCCTTAACCCATTACCGAACATATACGCTTTTTGATGCCCCTCAAGGTAAAGCCTTTGAAAGACATAGTGGAAAATGAAGAAATTGCTTGTTACAAGCAATTTCTTCATTTCCTACAATGTTTACTACCAAGAAAACCTAAAAAATATATAATTTTATTCATATGAAATTGTTGTCTGCAACATCTTTGAGTTTTGACCATTCTAAAATTTTGCTGTCTGGTAATGTGTTATCCTTATTTTATCTTTTGCTATAGCGGATGAGAATTGAACTGGCAGAGCATTCCATTCGATTAGCATGGGCTGCTCTGCCAGGTCATTTATCGTGAGGTATATGATCATTACAGGTCATGGAGCAGATGTGCACGCAGTCAACAAATCCGGATGTTCCCCGCTACACGATGCTGTTGTCAGGGGCAACCATGACATCGTACACTGCTTGTTGAAATACGGAGCAGATCCTGCATTACAGATTACTCAAGGGTAAAGAGATGTTTAATATGTCACATTAAAGGGGACCTTTTGCTTGAAAAAACCCCAACTTTAACCTGGTCTGTATCTCGGGCACTATTTGAGATACAGCCTTGATATTTTACACATGGATACCTCCTACCAAGACCTTTTATTTGGGACCATGACCTTTGACCTAATGACCTTGACTTTGGAGTTTGACCTACTTTTCAAAAACTTTAACCTGGCCCATATCTCGGTCATTATTACAGATACAGCCTTGATACTTCACACATGGGTACTTCTCATCAAGACCTTTCATTTTGGTCCATGGCCTTTGACCTAGTGACCTTGACCTTGGAGTTTAACCTACTTTTCAAAAACTTTGGCCTGGCCTATATCTTATGCACTATTATAGATAAAGCCTTTATATTTCACATATGTATACCTCATGCCATGACCTTGACTTCTTTTTTTGCGTCAAGCTTTCATATATGCGAACTATATTGTCCGCGGACAACTCTTGTTACTTTGTTGTTGCTCTAAGAACCACAAGTATTGAAAATTTAGTCAAAACTTTGATTATAATTTATACCCCCCACATCGAAGTTATGGGGGGGGGTATACTGGAATCAGGTTTTCCGTCCGTCCGTTTGTCCTTCCGTGGACATAATTTTGTGTCGTCTTCTCCTCCCACAGTTTTTGACAAATTTTGCTGAAATTTTATTAGGTTGATTCCTATCATATGAAGTTGTGCACCTGCAATTTTCGTCTTCATCCAATCATTAGTTTCAGTGTTATGCCACTTTGAACTTTTTGGAGAGAGTAGTCAAAGTTTAAAATTGCGTTTCCGTGCTCTAACTCTAGATCCGTTTGACATAGGATGATGAAACTTTACACAGTTGTTGCCAATGACCGAAGGAGGTGCCCTATCGTTTTGGGGTCATCAAGGTCAAAGGTCAAGGTCACTTTGTTTAAAATCCGTTTCCGTGCTCTAAGTCAAGAACCTTTTGACATATAGCACTTTTTCAGTGACAACGCGCTAGTGGGGGGGTATTTGTCCTTTTTGCGACAGTTCTAGTTTGATTTGATATTAAGAAATCCAGGCTTGTGGAGCGACTCAAGCCCTTCAGGGCTTTCTAGTTTGAAAAGGATCAACCCACTACAAGACAGCTAAATTTTTTACTCTTTTTTTACCCCCCACAACAAAGTTATGGGGGGGGGGGGGGTATACTGGATTCAGGTTGTCCGTCCGTCCGTCCGTTGACATAATTTTGTGTCCTCTTCTCCTCCCACAGTTTTTGACTGATTTTGCTGACATTTTAGCAGGTTGTTTCCTATCATATGAAGTTGTGCACCTGCAATTTTCACTTTGATCCAGGCAGTAGTTTCAGAGTTATGCCACTTTGAACTATAGCACTTTTTCAGTGACAACGCGCTAGTGGGGGGTATTTGTCCGCTTTGGGACAGTTCTACTTCAATTTAAAATGTGTTGCAGGCATCAATTTTAAGTTGATGAAATTTTAAAATCTTTCCATTTTGGGTAAGAAATCATTCTGGAAAAGGAAGAAACTGCTTTCACAATCAATTTCTTCAATTTCCACATTGTTTTCCAAAGCCTTTTTCTTAAGGGTCTTTAAAAAGTGTAATTTTGTGGTGAAGGATTGAATACCATCTTTCTTTTGTGTTTAGGAAATATGCTGGGAAGACCTGCTATGAACTGGCTGAGGGTAAAAAAGAGGTTATGGACACTTTGAACAACCCTCCTACAGTCGTGGAAGTCCCTGTTTCTAGAGAAAACAAACTATTAAATGGACCAGAAGGTAAAAGTTTTCTATAAAAAAGAGGTTATGGACACTGAGCAACCCTCCCACAGTGGTAGAAGCCTCTTTTTCTAGGGAAAACAAACTCCTGAAAGGACCAGAAGGTAAAAGTTTGTATGTTAAAAAACTTGTATTGCCTTAGCAACCCCTTAACCCATTACCAAATGGCATAATTTTAGACTTGTCCAAAGTCAAAGATGTAGCAGACGACAATGTCAAATGAATGGAATTTAAACTCTTTTGGCCTTTTTGGATGGAAAACATTGTAGAAAATGAACAATACTACTTTTGTTAAAAACTGTACATTAAAGGGTCCCATGCTAGATATTGCATGGATCAAAACAATGTTGGGCAGTTGGAGTTTGAGAACTTGTGCAGTGATGTGCATTATAAAGTTTAAGAGTTGATAGAGTTTGAGTTTATTGGGGTTTTACGCTGTTTTCAACTACCAGGGTCATATCACGTCGGCTGGAGCACCTACCCATGGATTCCTGTTGTTTCTCAAACCAGTACTACCACATCTCCCTTACCAAGCCTCCAGCTGCTCACCCACTTAGGTTAACGATTTCAAACCCATTGGTGGGTGACAATTTTGTCAGAAAGGGTATTAGCCGCGGCGGGGTATCGAACCCGGGACTTCTCGAATGAGGGTCAGATGCGCTACCAACTACGCTAAGGCCGCGGCCTAAGAGTTGATAGATAAGAAATCTTAGCATTTTACATTTTTCACTTTAAAAGAAGGCCTTATTAGACTAAGACAACATTTGATCTCTGGCTGATCTAGAAACATGGTTCTTTAACCTGTTACCAAACAAAAAAAAAATTCAGGGTTGTCCAATTCAAGAGTCACTATAGATGACAAAATTGATTTTGATAAGGATTGAATCTGTGTACATTATAACACAAAAAATATTGAGGCAAAAGGAGAAAAGGCTGGTTATCAGCATTTTCTTCTTTTTATACGCCCGAAGGGTCGTATTATGTTATGGCCCCGCTCGTCCGTCTGTCTGTCCGTCCGTCTGTCTGTTAGCAATTTCTTGTGTGCGCAACTCCTCCTACAGTTTTGATCGGAATTTAATCAAATTTGCCACAATGAATCTACATGGTGTTTAGTTGTGCACCTCGCTTACGGAATTCAGATAACTGTTTTCGTTCCTGAATTATCTGCCCTTGAATTAAAAAATGCCCATTTTCTTGTGTGCGCAACTCCTCCTACAGTTTTGATCAGAATTTAATCAAACTTGCCACAGTGAATCTCCATGGTGTCTAGTTGTGCATATCGCTTACGGAATTTAGATAACTTTTTTCGTTCTTGAATTATCTGCCCTTGAATTTAAGGAAAAATGCCCATTTTCTCAAAAATGCCCATTTTCTTCTGTGTGCTACTTCTACAGTTTCAACCAGAAATTAATCAAACTAGCCACAATGAATCTCTATGGTGTCTTGTTGTGCAAACAAAATTTTGATAACTTTTCATGTTTGAATTATCTGCCCTTGAATTGAAAAAAATTGCCAATTTTACTGACAAGCCCCTCTCGGGCTTATATGCGCTGCTCTGCGAAGCTCTTGTTCATCAATGTTTTCCCAAGTCATTTCGTTTAGGGACATCAAAATCGAGTCTTGTTTGGGAAATGGTAAAAATGCCATAAGGGGCCTTTCTCTAGTTTCTGGCTTAAACATATTTTGATATTTCAGAATTAGGTGCTAGGTTACCAAATGGACACCCGTCTGGTGTTGTGGAATTGTCTAACACTGCGCCTAATACTGAGAAACAACAGCCCAAAACACCTGAACTTATGTCACCTGTTTTCAAGGTATGTATCTCTTGTTTTTATTTGCACCCTCTCCCTGACATCTAAATCTCAAGACCTTTAGACCTATTTCAAGGTATTTCAGACCAAGCCCTGCCACCAACCCTTGAACCTCCTTTGGATTCGCCAATGATTTAAAAATAGTAAAAACTTAGTTGTCTTCAATAGTGAATGATTTTATCATGTAAACTATGACATAATTTCGGATGAACATATTTTGTTGGTGTAATTCTTAAACTTTGTAACTACTACTTGATTTATAATGTTGTTATGAGATGTTAAAACAACATCAATGATTTATCAATATGTACATGTGAAATGGGTCTATTTTTAACACAAAATACATGCCTATTTCATTTTATTGTTAATTTCAAAAGTTTAATTCTTTCTTGTCTAAATTTTGTAGTTTTATCTTACAGCATATCACTGTAATAAAGAATATTTGAGCCAGGATCTTGAAAAACATCCCTTATTTGAGAACAACATATAGAACAACATGAATCCTGATCAGCCTGTGTATTCACACAGTCTGATCAGGATCCATGATGTTCTCTAATAGCTTCATCATTATGTGCAGCCACTGTCTGAGAGCAGCATTGATCCCAATCAGACTGCACTAAGGCACAGGCTGATCTGGGAAATATGGTTGTCTCAGATGCTATAAGGGCCCTTGTTCAAGATTCTGGATCATTTGTTTTTCACGACAGAGAAATCCTGGTATTGATGCCCTTAACAAACCTCCACAAGTTGTGACCGAAGAGAAGCTTGGTTTATTGTGGCCTCAACCACAGCATATAGTACAGTTTGAGGGAAGTCCGTTCAAAACTACAGAATCTATACCTGTGTATATTCAATCTGGTCCTGGCTCAGGTAAGAGTTAACTACTTAAGGTAGTCCACCCCTAATGAGATTCATGCGATGTTGGAATCATTCGGGCGACATCATAAACACTAGGCAGAGTCTATACCTGTGTATATTCAGCCTGGTCCTGGCTCAGGTAAGAGTTAATTAGTCAACTCAGGTGAGCAATTAAGTGTCAGCTTAGTCCTCTTGTAACCTACTACTTGAACTTGGTTTATTATGGCCCCAACCACAGCATATAGTACAGTTTGAGGGAAGTCCATTCAAAACTACAGAGTCTATACCTGTGTATATTCAGCCTGGTCCTGGCTCAGGTAAGAGTTAATTAATCAACTCAGGAGAGCAATTAAGTGTCATCTTGGTCCTCTTATAACCAAGTAGGAACTTGGTTTATTGTGGCCCCAACCACAGCATATACAGTGGAATCCGCTTAATTGCAATGTCCATTTGTCAGAGAAAATATTGCAATTAACCGAAATTTCGATTAACCGGCGTTTCTATTTTTAGCCTAGAAGAACGACATGACGGTTCCATAAGCCGATGTTTGACGATGCAGAGGCCAAGACCTTGATTGAAG
The DNA here is from genome assembly GCA_963680895.1 of Fragum sueziense. Taxonomy (NCBI): domain Eukaryota; kingdom Metazoa; phylum Mollusca; class Bivalvia; order Cardiida; family Cardiidae; genus Fragum; species Fragum sueziense. Next base: position 55,958 of record CAVMGG010001032.1, on the reverse strand, counting down.
ACGCCGGATTTTCTCGATTGCTATATTGTTTGATTAAAATACATTTGTAAATAAATACTGTTTTAAACTTTAGATTTTGAAATAGTTATTTTATCAAATTACCCGTCATCGGTATCCAGAAAGCTCTAGCGGCATAGGTAAGTCGGCCCCCTTTGTTTACATATTCATTACACGCGGCATATGCATATGTAGGCCTACACATTATTTGTTTGGTTTATTATGCGGCGGACTTTTTACTCCACCTGTTGAATAATCTAAACCGAGAAATATCTATCCAACTAATAATTCAAACGAACTCCGCGTTCATAATTTTCAACACACTGTGTTTACACGCTGGAGATCCAATAAATGACGTCATTCGACATTCCCAACAGTTCTCGGCTATTTTCGTTCTCCGTAGATCTGCTGAGAGATGGTCGTTTACAATCGGAACTTCTCTCGACCAATCTACGATAAGGTTGCATGTTACGGAAATAGCTGAGTGTCAGTAAATTGGGATGATTAAAAAAAGAGAGACAATCAGAGTAAGGGAAAATTATTTATTTCGATAGATTTGTACATCTGTCGGCTACGCTTGATAGTGTCGTAACTACAATTTTAAAAGGTTGTAGTTACGACATTTCAACCGTAACTGTCCAGTCATTATCGAATAGGTGTTGATATGGCTTCGCGTGGACTTGACACTTCTTTGTTTATCTGTCAAAGGATTAACCGCGCGTCTTTACCTGCAAAAGAAAGCAAAGTTACGTAAAATTGTTACGAGTTTAGTCCATTCTTCCCCCGAAATGATGGAAAATATTTTTAATAACCGGAGGAAAATGCCGATCGTGCTATATTTTAATTGCAAATAAGCGGGATTTTCTATAAAGCGAGACCCGATTATCCGATGAAATTTACCTTATTTAAATAGGAAATGGTTTTGTGCGGGACGAATTATTGCTAATAAACGGAAATCCCCAATAACCGTCTTGTGATTAAGTGGATTCCACTGTAGTACAGTTTGAGGAAAGTCCATTCAAAACTACAGAATCTATACCTATGTATATTCAGCCTGGTCCTGACTCAGGTAAGAGTTAATTAATCAACTCAGGAGAGCAATTAAGTGTCATCTTGGTCCTCTTATAACCAAGTAGGAACTTGGTTTATTGTGGCCCCAACCACAGCATATAGTACAGTTTGAGGAAAGTCCATTCAAAACTACAGAATCTATACCTGTGTATATTCAGCCTGGTCCTGACTCAGGTAAGAGTTAATTAATCAACTCAGGTGAGCAATTAAGTGTCATCTTGGTCCTCTTGTAACCTAGTAAGAACTTGGTTTATTATGGCCTTAACCACAGCATATACCGAATAGCACTTTATTTCTGCGGGGTGCAAATTCTGTGGTTTTTCCTGAAATTAGCCGGCTTAAATTTCTGCATAACATATTCCTGCGGTCTCTCACTTTGCCAAGTCAAAGATTTTATTTCTGCGCTAAGAAATCAGTATTAGTCAGTATCAAACATATTTTGAGAGATGATGACAAAATAATCACATCCAAGAAGAAATATCAATTTTCTATTTACAGTTTTGCGAGACATCAAGAAAAAATGGCAGCTATTCCATGACAAGTTTGACAATTTAGACCTGGATATATCAATAGAACTGCTAACTCCTCTTAGTGACGAAGATGAAACACATATACTGTGTCATGTAAACCGGAGAACTTGTCCAGGAAAAGGAGCTTACAAAATTAATGTCATGCAAAATAAGGTAAAATTGGTGTCATGAAAAATAAGGTAAAATTAATGTCATGCAAAATAAGGTAAAATTAATGTCATGCAAAATAAGGTAAAATTAATGTCATGCAAAATAAGGTAAAATTAATGTCATGCAAAATAAGGTATGTGCAAAACTGGATTGAAGATTGGCTGCTGAAAAGATTGTGAACAAGGATGACTAAAAACATGTTTTGACCCCCATTTAAAAGAATACTGTGAAAATCTTTTGGAAAAGAGGGAAATGCTGGTAACCAGCATTTCCTTCTTTTTCCAAAATATTTTTTAAACTTTTATAGTCGGAAATAGACTACTTAAGCTAAGGTTTCCTACCTTTGTTGGTCAGAGATGACAATTTAGACGTGGATATATAAGTAGAACCGCTAACCCCTCTTAGTGACGAAGATGAAACACATATACTGTGTCATGTCAATAGGAGAACTTGTCCAGGAAAAGGAGCATACAAGATTAATGTCATGCAAAATAAGGTATGTGCAAAACTGGATTGAAGATTGGCTTTTGAAAAGATTTTTAGATCAGAAACAAAAGACAAGTTTTGACACCCATTAAAATGTTTTTTTTTTTTTGTGAAATATTTTTGGGGGTTTTCCACAATGATTTTTAAGCTGTTATAGTCTGAAATTGTCAGTAGGATAACTTGTCCATGAAAATGAGCCTGTTAAAGTTACTGTCATCCAAAATAATGTATGTTGAAATGAGTTGTTGAAATGAACCAATTCCCACATAATGACGCCTTTCGACAACCTAAAAGAAATAGACTTTGAAAAACATTGAGGGAAATGAAGAAATAGCTTGTGACAAGCAATTTCCTCTTTTTCACAATGTCTTCTATTCAGAAAGACAAAAAAAATTGATCCATTCATTCCATCCATCCATTCACTTGAAATTGGTGTCAACAGCATCTTCGAATTTGGACCAGTCTAAAACTTTGCAATCTTGAAATGGGTTAACAGTTGATATTTGCTTTTGTTTGGATCTCATATTCAATTAGGCTTTAAATATGAGGGTTTTTTATAGGCGCAAAGGGTTGTATTATGTAATGGCCCTGGTCGTCTGTCCGTCTGTAAGCAATTTCTTGTGTGTGCAACTTCTCCTACAGTTTCAATCGGAATTTCATCAAAGTTGCCACAATAAACCTCCATGGTGTCTAGTTGTGCAAACTACTTACAGAATTCAGATAACTTTTTTCATTTTTTGAATATCTGCACTTGAATTAAAAAAAATGCCTGTTTTCTTGTGTGTGCAACTCCTAAAATTTCAACCGGAATTTGATCAAACTTGCCACAATGAATCTCCATGATGTCTAGTTGTGCACATCACTTATGGAATTCAGATTAATCTTTTTGTTCTTGAATTATTTGCCCTTGAATAAAAAAAGCTGATTTCCTTATGACTGCAACTAATACAGTTTGAACCTCAATACAATGAAAGGACCTCTATGGATAAGGCGAGGAATCTCCCTAAAAGGCTCAGCTTGATGTGTCAATTTTCAAAACTTACAAATTGAGTAACAAAACTAAGCTTTATGGTTAGGTAGATAAATAAATGAAATGAATACCAATTTTATGTCATTAAAAAAGTTCTACAGGTGCAGATAACTCTTGAATTTTTGTACCCATAAATGGTTTCATTTTCTTACACTACCGGTATTCATAGAGGTAAAATGACGTTTCTTTTTGTTTTATTTGCAATTTATTTTCTACATTTACAAGGATAGACATCTTATGACAGCTTTGATTTTGTCCGAATTGCGCATGCGTATCGTTGAAACAACTTTAAAGGCGCACTTTCCCGCCAAAAACAGCTTCCCATTGACATATGTTGAGTAACTTGACCATAAGCTTCCTTGGTACAAAGGACTTCCTGGGTCAAGGGGTGGAACATACTTTTATACTAAAAATAGTACTCATATACCAACTGCCATATTTTTGGCGGGAAAATTTCGCCTTTAAACTCGTTTTCAATAATGCGCATGCACAGTAAAGACAAAACGAAAAGTGGTCTATGATTTCAACACCAATTGTCCTTACATTTACATAAAAATCTTGCTGATAAAACTATAGAAAACCTAATTCTTGTTAAATGAATACCGGCATGCTGAGAAAATGTAATTTTAGGGGAAGTACAGAAACCAAGAGTTATCTGTACATGTTGAATTGTTTTGATTGTACAAACTCATTTTTCATACGATTTAGGTATACATCTAACAATACACCTCGAAATTATTGTCAATTTGCATGTTTTGAAAATTGACTTTTCCAATTGAGATTTTTAGGGAGATTTCTCGCCTTATCCATAGAGGTCCTATGCTATAATGAATCTCCATGGTGTCTACTTGTTCTTGTGCATACCTTGGCACAAGTACACAACTCTTGGCATTCTTAAATCATTGCCCTTTGATTGAAAAAATGGCTTACTGATTTTACTGATAAGCCCCTCTTGTGCGTATATGCGCTGCTCTGTGAAGCTCTTGCTTTATAAAGCTTATACCTTTCCCACACAGCAAAATTTTGGGGCTATTTTGCCTTAATGTTTTCCCAAACCCTTTCTACTAGGGACCTCAAAATCAGGTCTTGTTTAGGAAAGGATTGAAGTAAAATGATAGAATGCATGTTATTTCAGATAAAAGTATTGGCCAATGATTGTGATGCGCTACATTTTGCCATATCAACAATTCTGCAACTGTTCACAGCCTATAGTGAGACAGAGGGAATTCAACTACCTCAGCTTTTAGTAAGTCTACAGCAACAGAGCAACAGATAGGAGGGGGTGAAGACAATCTTTCTTTATAATTTCAAATCCAAACCCTATGTTGTGGGTGCTCATTGGAATCCTCTCGATGAGACGCTTCCAATGAGTACCCACAACATAAGGTTTGATAAATAAATAAATGAAATATGCATTTCGAAAAGCCCTCTCACCCTTTTATCTTTATTCTGTAATATTGGACAAATACTTTTTATGTCCCTGTATCGAAAAATAGGGCATATTGTTTTGCTGTTGTCCATCTGTCTGTCAGTGTGTATGTCTGTCCTAGAACTGGACATGAATTTTAACACAGGTGCTTTTGTGCTTCACAAACATTTCTTGTTTTTCAAAATACACTTTATCATTTTCAGTTCATCAAATCTTTTGCTTTGAGCACTCACTGGAATTGTCTCAAATGATTCCAATTAGAACTTGAATTACAAAATGTATAGGCTTTTGATCTGATATAACAAGTACTTGTACAAAAATTTGTACCCAGGTATCCATCTGACATTTACCTGTGGGTACCCTGGTGTACCCACACAAATGGATAATTTGTGAATTTGGTTGGCTCAATCACATTGTTTTAATCCATTACCAGACGACATAATTTTGGACTTGTCTAAATTCAAAGATGTTGCAGAGGACAACTTAAAGTGCATGGAATTTTACAATTTTTGTTGTTTTTGTTTAGAAAACATGGTGGAAAATGAAGGAATTGCTTGTCACAAGCAATTTCTTCATTTTTCACAGTGTTTCCCAAGCCTTTCCTTGTGAGGGAGTCAAACAGAGTCACTGTGTGGTAGTGGGTTAAAGGGAAAATCCGCCATTAGGAACATGCAGACAGGTTGACTCAGCCAAGTCGACTCACCCGCATTTTCCTGAAGGTGAAGTTCTTGTTTACCAAATAAGTAATCCTACTCAACATGATTATTGACAACATTTAACCCATTACCAGACGGCAAAATTTTGGACTTTTCCAATTTGAAAAGAGTTGCAGACCACAATTTCAAGTTGATGAAATTTTGAAAATCTTTCCAATCTGGTTTAGAAAACATTGTGGAAAATGAAGAAATTGCTTGTGACAAGCAATTTCTTCATTTTCTACAAAGCTTTCCCAAGCCTGTTTGTGAAATGGAGTCAAAAGGCATCATTGTGCAGTAATGGGCTGAATTTCTTATACACTATGTTTGTAATTGTATAAGGTTTTTCATAGGGTACAAGGTAATGAATTCGTACTTGGATACTGGCAATTGTGTACCCTACTGGTGGCATTTGGAAAAAGATCAAATCATGGACTCGAAAGTGTGTGTATGAAGAAATGTTAAAAAAGATCATATTTCTTAGCCGGAAGTTGCTACGCTTCATAAAGTAGTTTTCGAGGTCATCCAAATGAACAACCATGGCAACTTGCGGCACTTGCAGGTTGTAATTATTCTAAAAGGAGAGGACACTGGAACTGCAAGCAATGCATTACAGTATCATTGTCGCTTCATTGTTGACATTAGTCACAGACAAATATTTTGAATTGTTGTTCTATTCTATACGACTTGCATCCAAGGTATGATTTGACAGAATTGTCAGTGATGTTCCAAATGCTACTGGCTGGTACTCAGGCACTTGTTTCAGCCATATTCCCAACAGCACCAGTCTCCCTAACCCCACAGCCCACACCTTTGAAGATTTATGGTTTTATCAATCCCCTGATCTGTGCCAAAACATTCAAGTAATTATAGCTGTCAAAGTCTTGTTATGTCAAACTTTTTTAACCCTTTCCTAAACATTGATGCTTTTTCATGCCCAACAATATAAAGGCTCTCAAAAATATTGTGGAAAATGAAATTGCTTGTGACAAACAATTTCTTTATTTCCCACAGCGTTTTCTTAGCAGAAAGACCAAAATGTGACATTTTCATTCACTTGATATTATGGTCTGCAACATCATTGAATTTTGATCAGTCTAAAATTTTGCCAATTGATAATCAGTTAAACGGCCCACCAACATCTATGCAATAAGTTTGGAGTGTATAATGATGATATTGTTTCAGATAGAAGATTGGCCTGCTCTGCCATATAGAGGTGTCTTGTTTGATATATCACAGGGGAGAGTGCCCAATATGGTAGGTAGAACTGCATCTCTCAACCCTCTTAATCCTTTTGTTTGTATAAAATCCAAAGTGGGAGGTTTAAATTGGAGTGGGGTTTAACATTTCTCTAAAATGCAATTATTCACAAACGACTGGACAGATTATGATGAAAATTCACTGGAATGATCAACATGACATGGACATTTGTATGAAGAAATTTCTTTACTTTCTGAAGTCAACTAAGGGAGATAATTTGACTTGAATTTAAATTTGTGATAAATTTGTAAATGCTTATTAGTCCACTCTGTGACAGTTCTTGTTTGTTCTTGGAAGAGAAATGATAAGAAAACATTGTAAGGTGAACTATGGTGTGGTCTGATTATTTTTAATGCACCTGATACATCTTTTGAATAGATGTATGGAATAAATGGATAGTCATTTGATTATTTGATTATCACTCTTTTCCGAAAGACAGACTTTTAGAATTGTTGTATGGCTACTTGTGTGTGGTTATGAGTTAAATGAATATTAGAAACAAATGAAATAAAATTGTTTTAGAAAGTGTTAAAGCATTGAAATATTTAAGAATTTAAATATTTCAGAAACATGAGAAATTGTGGTAGATCTAGTTAAATGTTTTCTTGTTTTCTCTCAGAATTCTTCCACTCTTTTTCAAATCCTGTTTTGGCTGTTGTAGGATTGAAAGCTTTTCAAAAAGACTATTATGTTTCATGCTTCAGGAAACGATACGGGAAGTTTTACAAATACAGTCAATGCTCAAGATCAACCAGGTATTATAGCTCTTTTTCTTTAGTCCCTTCAACCTTTTACCGGACAACGAAGTTTTAGGGTGTTCCAAATTCCAAATGAGAGTAAAATATTTGAGTCTGAATCTGGAAAAAAAGGTCCCTTATAGCATTTTGGAAAACACATGTTTTCAAATTAACCTGTGGTCAAATGCAGTCTAAAACAGATCCAATCATTTAAACTATTACCAAAAGACAAAAATTTGGACCTGTTCAAGTTGAATGAGGTTGCAGAAAACATTTTATAGTTGTCACAAGCAATTTTTTCATTTTTTGTCCCAGTATCGAAAGATTGGGGCATATTGTCTAACTCATGTCCATCTGTCTGTCTGTCTACCTCTCCATCTGTCTGTCTGTCCGTAACTTTACATTGGCCATTTCAGGGGCATTAATGTTTCACAAACACATCTTGTTCACAATGTTTTCCAAAGCTGCTATCTTATGGGGAGTCAAAAAGAGTCTGTATGGTGTAATGGGTTGAATGAAAGGTGCTACAGCTGTTGGTGGAACTATTAGCAATCAATATGGATCTGGATCAGACTGTGCATATGCAGAGGCTGATCTTTATCCATGTTGTTCTCAAATGCCATAAGGGAGTGGACCATCTTGTAATATCCTGGCTCATTTTTAAGCCCCTGTACCAAAAACTTAACATTGGCCATTTCATGGGCATTCATGTTTCACAAACACATCTTATTTTCTCCTTTTATCAGGTTTACCTGTATACTCGGTACAGAAAGTTGGAAAATCTTGGTGACTGGCAGATCTGTTTTAGTATGGAGTAAGTAGTTACACAGAGCAACAGAAAACAGGGGGTAAAGACTTTTCAAGTGCAACATTTCATTTATTGTTTATCAAACCCTATGTTGTGGGTACTCACGTTCATCAAACCCTATGTTGTGGGTACTCATTGGAATCGTCTCATCGAGACGATTCAAATGAATACTCACAACATAGAGTAACAAAGTTAGACTGAATTTCTATGTGAAAAGAAAAAAATCAGACTTGGGAGGGGGGTGTTGAACCCCTGGACCCCCTCTAAATCCACCACTGAAAACATTGTGGAAAATGAAGGAGTTGCTTATGAAAAGCAATTTCTTAATTTTATGACAATGTTAACTACCATAAAAATGTAAAATTTTATTTACCATGTACTTGAAAATGTTTTTTGTAACATCCTCGAATTTGGATCAGTCCAATTTTTTTCTTGGATTAATCCTAGTCAAAAGCCTGTTTAAATAACTTTCATCTAGAATTTAGATAAACAATATAAATATCTGCAAGTATTCTTATAGTCAAATTTGTGAGTTAAATGAATTATGCCTAGATAAATTACAAACACACTAATGATGATCAAGATTGCATTTTCTGTAGGAGATTTTACCTTTACCAGTTGTCCAATGTCTTTAAAGATTTCCTCCCTTGCTTTAACCCATTCCCACACACAGACACTTTCGACGCCCATGAGTTAAAGGCTCTGGAAAATATTTAACATTGTAGAAATGAAGAAAGTGCTTGTGATAAGTTTTGATCTTTGAAATTTGACCTGTCAAAGATTTTGTTGTGTGGTAATAGGTTAACGAGCCTGGCTGTAATTTTTTTCCAATCACAAGGGTTTAATCTTTCAGGGTGTCAGAAAGCATCATTATTTGGTATTGGTTTAATCATTTTCCAATCACAACATGTATTTGTTTCCAGCCAAATTTGTGAGTTAGATGAATTGTGCCATGATTATGGTATGCAGCTGACCCCGGTGATTGAAGTGGCACCGTCTGTCCAATATGACGATCTTCAGGAATTGTCCAGTGTCTTCAAAGATTTCCTAACTTGTTTTAGCTTTAATGAGTAAGTCGATAACATTTTCCGGCATCTGGAAAAATCCCTTTTAATCTTTTCCTAACTGCAAACATTGTGTCCCACTTGGAAAGCTGCTGCACAAGATAAAATGGATGTTCATAAAGATGGAATTTTTTGTGTTTAATATAGCAGAGAAAATAGGCAGGCAAATGGAGACAAGCGGATCATCAGCATTTACTAGTTTTGCTTCCATGTTTTCCCAAGTCTATTTTACTATTGTATGTCAAAACCTGTTCTTGTATCGAAACGGTTAAAGCATTTTAGACAAACAATTTGTTCATTTCCTATTACAATTTTTATGCCCCATAATGAAAGATTGGGGGCATATTGTTTTACTTGTGTCGGTCTGTCTGTCCATCCATCCATCTGTCTGTCTACCCGAAAACTTAAGGACAGATCCTCCATTTATTCCTACGGTAAGTTTTTTTTTTTTTCTGTACTGATATTTAGATATATGAGAAGTAAAAAAATGACTTACAAACTATAGGTCACCAAGCGAATTAAAAAGTTATTGGATTTCAAGGTAGGCTACTCTTGTCTAAAATTGCAAAAATGAGGTTTCACTTAAAACGGTGTTCAAAATGACTAGGATTACATAAATAAGTCTTTATTGTGTTCAATATGTTTTATTCTGTCTAAATGAGTATCAATTTGGGAAAATTTAGTGATGATTTTGAAATTTTTGGTAAAACATTCCTTCAAAAGTAGCTGAAATTGCTCTTTTTTCGCAACAGTTCTGATAATTAAAGATATTCCAGCGGTAAGAATTTTTTAGCTCCACTGGTCGAAGGCTAGCGAGCTATTGTCATGGCGTTGTGTCTGTCGTGCGTCCGTGCGTCCGTCCGTTAACTTTTTCTTTAAACATCTTCTCCTCTTATACCAGTGGGCCAATTTTGACCAAACTTGGCAGGGATGTTCCTTGAGTGACCCTTTTCAAAATTTGTTTGCGAATTTTTGATTCGTCAAAAAATGTGGGCGTGGCAGGGCGGGGCTTATCAGACTTAGAGAAATCATAAGAAAATTCTTTAAAAATCAACCATTGGACCAATTTGAACCAAACCTGGCAGGAATGTACCTTGAGTCATTCTTTTCAAAATTTGTTCACAAATTTTTACATTTGTCAAAAAATGTGGCCGTGGCAGGGAGAAAGGGGCTTATCGGACTTAAAGAAATCATAAGAAAATTCTTTAAAAATCAAACATTGGGCCAATTTGAACCAAACCTGGCAGGAATGTGCCTTTAGTCATTCTTTTCAAAATTTGTTCACAAATTTTTACATTTGTCAAAAAATGTGGCCGTGGCAGGGAGAAAGGGGCTTATCAGACTTAAAGAAATCAGAAGAAAATTCTTTAAAAATCAACCATAGGGCCAATTTGAACCAGACTTTGCAAGAATGTTCTTTGAGTCTCTCTTCAAAATTTATTCACAAATTTCAAGATTGGCTGTGTAAGGCTTACAAGAAATCATGGTATAATTCTTCCACTTGAGCCAGTGGAGCGATTCAGGCCCTCCTGGGCCTCTTGTTCTTTTTAGCTCACCTGAGCAACATGCTCAAGGTGAGCTTTTGTGATCACCCTGTGTCCGGCGTGCGTTGTGCGTCGTGCGTTGTGCGTCGGAAGTCGTCAACAATTTCTTTAAACATCTTCTCCTCCTTAACCACTGGGCCAATCCTAACCAAACTTGGCAGGCATGTTCCCTGGGTGACCCTTTTCAAAACTTGTTTTCAGATTTTTGATTCGTCAAAAAATGTGGGCGTGGCAGGGCGGGGCTTATCAGACTTAGAGAAATTGTTAAATAATTCTTCAAAAATCTTCTTCTCCTTAACCATTGAGTCAATTTCTACCAAAGTTGGCAGAAATGTTCCTCAAGTGACCCTTTTCAAAACTTGTTTTCAAATTTTTGATTCGTCAAAAAATGTGGGTGTGGCAGGGCGGGGCTTATCAGACTTAGAGAAATTGTTAAATAATTCTTCAAAAATCTTCTTCTCCTTAACCATTGAGTCAATTTCCACCAAAGTTGGCAGAAATGTTCCTTGGGTGACCCTTTTCAAAACTTGTTTTCAAATTTTTGATTCGTCAAAAAATGTGGGCATGGCAGAGCGGGGCTTATCAGACTTAGAGAAATTGTTAAATAATTCTTCAAAAATCTTCTTTTCCTTAACCATTGAGTCAATTTCTACCAAAGTTGGCAGAAATGTTCCTTGGGTGACCCTTTTCAAAACTTGTTTTCAAATTTTTGATTCGTCAAAAAATGTGGTTGTGGCAGGGCGGGGCTTATCAGACTTAGAGAAATTGTTAAATAATTCTTCAAAAATCTTCTTCTCCTTAACCATTGAGTCGAGTTTTACCAAAATTGGCAGAGATGTTCCTTTGGTGACCCTTTTCAAAACTTGTTTTCAAATTTTTGATTCGTCAAAAAATGTGGGCGTGGCAGGGCGGGGCTTATCTGACTTAGAGAAATTATTAAATAATTCTTCAAAAATCTTCTTCTCCTTAACCATCATGTCAATTTTTACCAAAGTTGGCAGAAATGTTCCTTGGGTGACCCTTTTCAAAACTTGTTTTCAAATTTTTGATTCGTCAAAAAATGTGGGCGTGGCAGAGCGGGGCTTATCAGAATTTGAGAAATTGTTAAATAATTCTTTAAAAATCAAATGTTTATCCAATTTGTACCAATATTGGCTGGAATGTTTCTTGAGTGACTGTCTTCACTGTGTGTTGAGAAATTTTTGATTCGTCAAAAAATGAGGGCATGGCAGGGCCGGGCTTATCAGACTTAGAGAAATTGTTACATAATTCTTCAAAAATCTTCTTTTCCTTAACCAATGAGTCAATTTTTACCAAACTTGGCAGAAATGTTCCTTTGGTGACCCTTTGCAAAACTTGTTTTCAAATTTTTTGATTCGTCAAAAAATGTGGACAGGCAGGGCGGGGCTTATCAGACTTAGAGAAATCATGAAAAAATCTTTAAAAATCAACCATTGGTCAAATTTGAAGTAAACTTGGCAGATCTGTTTCTTGAGTGACTGTTTTCAATGTGTGTTCATGAATTTTTTTATTTGTCAAAAAATGTAGGCATGGCAGGGCGGGGCTTATCAGACTTGGAGAAATCATTAAACAATTCTTTGAAAATTTTCTTCTCCTTAACCGTTGGACCAAATTATACCAAATTATTCAGGAATGTTCCTTAAGTACCCCTTTTTATTTTTATTACAAATTTCTGATTCGTAAAAAATGTGGACATGGCAGGGTGGGACTTAATTATTCGACTAGGAGAAATGATAAGAAAAATCAACTGTTGGGCCAATTTGTACCAGGGATGTTGCTTTAGTGACTCTTTGTAACAATAATATTGTTTGTGAATTTTTGATTTGTTAAAAAAAATGAGTGTGGCAGGGTAGGGCTTATCAGACTTTAAAAAGTCGTACAGAAATTCTTCAAAAATCAATTATGGGGCCAATTTAAACCAAGTATAGCAAAATGCTCATTGAGTTACTCTTTTCAAACTCTTTGTTGTAAATTTTTGACAGGTTAATAAATGTTGATGAGGCAAGGAGGGGCTTAAAATATTAAGCATATTAATGCTTGTAATGTATCATTCTGATGCTTCAAAATTTAATTGTAAAAGTTAAATCTTGGTTATAAAAATCAAACTGGAACAGCACATGATATTCAATATTTAAGATGTCACTACATGCAATATGATTGAATACTAATGTGACTTCATTGCATTCATTGGAAATAATGAAACTTTATTAACAATAATTTGATACGACTTATATATTTGTTCACAACAAAATTTATATCATACACAATCAAATACAGGAAGAACTCAGGTGAGCGATATCAGTGCCTTTCAGGCACTCTTGTTTGGTATAGACATAGTGCTTGGTCATACCTACAAAAACAAAAAAAGAAAAATATATCAAACCAAGCGTTTTTTATTAGTTATTAGTAAAGAATTGTTTACTTTTTGCAGTTCTGTCCGAAATCGTTTCACTACTTTTATCCATTTTCTTCCTTATTACCAGCTTTAGATAATAAAAAGCGTAATATTTTGTGTTCATCTGAAGCGGACTAGCTCATAAAGACACCACTTTGCTTTTTTTGCTCCGTTTCCTATCGCTAACGCCACATTTTGAACGCGTAACAGAAAGCGAAATGTACCATCCGAGTACTATTACACTTTAATTGATCAAACAGAGAAAATTGAAATAACCGAAAAGGGTCTTGTCATTAATCAACCAAACATTAACTAAATGTAAAAAAACATTTGCTGAAAAGACCAATTACTGAAACAGATTTATTTCGTTATTAAGGATATGCGCAGTAAGTTGCGCAGTAACAACTGGAGGATCTGTCCTTAATATTAATTTTGCCTTTTCTCCAAAAGTATTACAAAGTCATACAAAAGCTCAAATTTGGTATGCAACTTCCTTTCAATGATAACTATCTGTTCCATGCAATTTGACCTTCCTCAATGTCATCTGTTAACCCTTATCAACCCTTTACATGAAAACTTAACATTTTAGAAAAATGGCCTTTTCGGAGGCATTGGTGTTTTACAAACATGTCTTGTTTTATCAAGCAAAATATCCATCAAAAAGTGAAATTTTATTTACTTGAAATGGGAGCATGTATCATAAGGACCTTTACAGTGGTTTTTGTCTCTTATTTCTAGATTAGTGAGCATGTGCACATTGAAACTTTCTCATATAATTTCTTGTAAAACTTACATAATGTAATTGCAACTTTTTAATGGACTTATATTTATTACTTTCAAACTAGGGACTTTTGTCAAATTCTTTAGACGTCTTTATAAATAGGAATTTTTGGCTGATTTAACCTGCCATACTTTTAGGTTTGTAAGTGTTGGTCCAAGGCTCAGTAGTTTTCTGCTAGACTATGAAGACGACAGTTTAGACATGAGTGATTGTAGCACGGTTGTGCCTGTTCGGGATGATCAAACTCTTCAAGTATGAGATGCAATGACAAAATTGAAAGCATGGAAAGTACTGCAAGAAAAGGAGAAAATGCTGTTAATCAGCATTTTTATGCTCCCCGAAAAAATTTCGGGGGAGCATATAGTCGCCACGCTGTCCGTCCGTCCGTCCGTCCGTCTGTCCGTCCGTCCATCCGTGTGTCCGTCCGTCCACAGCCAGATCTCAGCAACCCTTGGACCAAATTCAATGAAATTTCACATGTGAACTCCCTGGGATAATGCCTAGGGACCCTTTTCTCCGTTTCTTAATTTGAGGATGCGTCATGGAAAAAGGGGCCTTAATGTAAAAATTAGTTTTTCGCTAATTTCTCTTCTTCTAATGGGCAGAATTTAATGAAATTTTCTGCATATATGAGAAATGAGATGTTCTAGACCATGTTCTATAAATAATGTGTGTACAAAAAGTCTGTCATGGGAAAAGGGGGCTTAATGTATGATAGTTTTTATTTTGTGACAAACACTTATTCGGGGAGCATAATCCGTCTATGACGGCTCTTGTCTTCTTTCTTGTAGTACTTTTCAAAGCTCTCTTGGTTAAAGGTACCAATATCGGATCCTGTATGTGAAAGGGGCAAGAAGTTTTGAGTTTATCGGTATATTATTTTTATGCCTCCATATAGAAAGATAGGGTGCATATTGTTTTACTTGTGTCGGTCAGTCTGTCCGAAAACTTAGCATTTGCCATTTCGGGGACAATCGTGTTTCACAAACACATCTTGTTAATCTCAGGTTTGTAAGCGTTGGACCAAGACTCAGTAGTTTTCTGCTAGACTATGAAGACGACAGTTTAGACATGAGTGATTGTCGCACGGTTGTGCCTGTGCGGGATGATCAAACTCTACAAGTCTGTGGATACCCGCTACATGACATGGAATCCAAACTACTGACTCAACTACCACCGGAAATTGTGTTTGCTGAATATGGGGTGCAAGTAAGTGTTTCTTATTGTCACTTTTCAACAAAAACCTGGTAACTGCAGCTTGTTTTAAGCTGCAGCTAGAGGTTTTCATTGAAAAGCAATGTTATACTGATTTACAAAGTTTTCATAATATACTTATTCACAAAGATTTGAGATAGATTTAATTTTATCTTTTTGACAGAAAGCTGAATTGTTTTCCTATGGAAATATTCCATGCCTAATTTTTATTTTCTAAATTGTTTTTAGTAGGGAAAACATTGGAAAATAGTAGAGAATGGATTGAATGTTAATGACAGGCAATTTCTTTTTTTATACGCCCAAAACGTCGTATAATGTTTTGGCCCTGCTCGTCCGTCTGTCCGTCCGTTAGCAATTTGTGCGCAGTTCCTCCTACAGTTTTGATCAGAATTTGATCAAACTTGCCTCAATGAATCTCCATGGTGTCTAGTTGTACACGCCGCTTATGGAATTCAGATAACTCTTTTTGCTCTTGAATTATCTGCCCTTGAATTTAAAAAATGCCCATTTTCTTGTTTGCGCAACTCCTACAGTTTTGATCAGAATTTGATCAAACTTGCCACAATGAATCTCCATGGTGTCTTGTTGTGCACACCGCTTACAGAATTTAGATAACTGTTTTCTTGAATTATCTGCCCTTGAATTTAAGGAAAAATGCCCATTTTCTCAAAAATGCCCATTTTTTCCAGTGCGCAACTCCTACAGTTTCAACCAGAATTTAATCAAACTTACCACAATTAATCTCTATGGTGTCTTGTTGTGCAAACTCCAAATCTCCAATGTTACCGACAAGCCCCTCTCAGGCTTATATTCGCCACTCGGCAAAGCTCTTGTTTCCACACTGTTTTCCAAAGCCTTCTTCTGATGGGGTGTCAAAAAGAGTCAGTGTGTGGGAATGAGTTAAACAAAAGTATTTATCCCTTTCAGTCAGCCCATGATTATGTGGATTATTGCAGACCTTTGACAAAGCATGGGTAAGTTTGATTTTTATACACAGGAAAGGTAGTATTATGTTATGGCCGTGTTGGTCTGGTCTGTCTGTCCATTTGGTAGTAATTTCTTGTGTACACAACTCCTCCGGTAACCATTGGAAGATGATCAAACTTGCCGTAATGAATATCCATGGTGTGTAGTTGTGCATGCCACCTTTGAAATTCAGGTAATAATTTTTGACTTCTTGTTCTTGCATATTCTATCTGCAATAGCCTTGCTGGATGTTTATAACAGTGTGCGATGTGCAGCTTTAGAAGATATAGTGAGATTTCTAAACCCATTCCCACATGATGATGCCTTTTGACGCCCCACAAGGCTTTGGAAAACATTATTGAAAATGAAGAAATTGCTTGTAACAAGCAATTTCTTCTTTTTCTACAATGTTTTCTTGTCATAAAGACCAAAATTTAATAATTCAATCACTGATCATTGTAGTCTGCAACATCTTATAATTTAGATGAATTCAAAATTTTGCTATCTGGTATTGGCAAAAAATCTTCAGGGATAAAGGCTTTGGAACAAGCAATTTCTTCATTTCCAACAATGTTTTCTTGCCATAAAGACCAAAAAATGTAAGATTTCAATTACTTATAATTGTAGTCTACAACATCTCATAATTTAGATGAATTCAAAATTTTGCTAACTGGTAATGAGTTTAAAAAACTTGCACTAATGAGTGTGCCTCCCATTTCAGAGCATGTTTCTTTATATGTCCCGGTACTGCAGCCTGGAATAGTCTGGCTGGATGTTTATAACGGCATGAGATGTGCAGCATCAGAAGATATCTTGAGATTTCCTCAAAAAAACTTGCACTAATGAGCGTGCCTCCCATTTCAGAGCATGTTTCTTTATATGTCCCGGTACTGCAGCCTGGAATAGTCTTGCCGGATGTCCGGAGGCCGCTGTGACTAATGTGTTTAACAGTGTTCCAATGTGCTGCTTCAGAAGATATCTTGAGATTTTCTTAAAAAAAAACTTGCACTAATGAGCACACCTTCCATTTCAGAGCATGTTTCTTCATATGCCCCGGTACTGCAGCCTGGAATAGTCTTGCTGGATGTCCGGAGGCGGCCGTGACTAGCGTATATAACAGTGTTCAATGTGCAGCCTCAGAAGATATCTTGAGATTTCTTAACCCATTCCCACATGATGACGCCTTTTAATGCCCCACAAGATAAAGGCTTTGGAAAACATTATCGGAAATGAAGAAATTGCTTGTAACAAGCAATTTCTTCATTTCACACAATGTTTTCTTGCCATAAAGACCAAAAAATGTAAGATTTCAATCATTTATAATTGTCGTCTGCATCATCTTATAATTCAGATTTGTTCAAAATTTTGCTGTGTGGTAATGATTAAAAAATCTTTCAGTTATGAGTGCACCTCCCATTTCAGAGCATGTTTCTTCATATGTCCTGGTACTGCAGCCTGGAATAGTCTTGCTGGATATCATGAGGCGGCCGTGACTAACGTATACAACTGTGTGCCATGAGCAGCCTTGGAAGATTTCTTGGGATTTCTTAAAGAAACTTGCACTAATGAGCACACCTTCCATTTCAGAGCATGTTTCTTCATATGCCCCGGTACTGCAGCCTGGAATAGTCTTGCCGGATGTCCGGAAGCGGCTGTGACAAATGTGTATAACGGTGTGCGATGTGCAGCCTCAGAGGGCGCGCTGGGTGTGGTTGTGTGTAATTGGTCAGGAAAGGGTCATGTGACACATCTACCGTTCTCCTGGCCGGGATTTATAATGGCGGCCGGTCTAAGCTGGAACACCACTTGTCATTGGGTAATAACAATTTTTATATCCCACTTTGTTTAATTATAGACTCATAATCATTCCCAACAATGATGCTTTTTGATACCCTTTATATCCCACTTTGTTTAATTATAGACTCATAATCATTCCCAACAATGATGCTTTTTGATACCCTTTATATCCCACTTTGTTTAATTATAGATTCATAATCATTCCCAACAATGATGCTTTTTGATACCCTTTATATCCCACTTTGTTTAATTATAGACTCATAATCATTCCCAACAATGATGCTTTTTGATACCCTTTATATCCCACTTTGTTTAATTATAGACTCATAATCATTCCCAACAATGATGCTTTTTGATACCCTTTATATCCCACTTTGTTTAATTATAGACTCATAATCATTCCCAACAATGATGCTTTTTGATACCCTTTATATCCCACTTTGTTTAATTATAGACTCATAATCATTCCCAACAATGATGCTTTTTGATACCCTTTATATCCCACTTTGTTTAATTATAGATTCATAATCATTCCCAACAATGATGCTTTTTGATACCCTTTGAGACAAATGTTTGTTTTTTTTAAAACATCGTAGAAAATGTCTATATATTGTACATGTCACTGTTTACATTCATTATTGTCATGCTTGAAATGTCTGCCCTTGAATTTGAAAAAAAAAGGATCAGTTTTACTGACAAGCTTCTTGGGTGTGTATTTGCTACCCTGCAAGTTCTTGTTTCCCCAGCTTTTATTACTTTGGAACATTTAGAGACTGCATCTTTTGGGAAAAGGGTTTAATTATTTTTCATATTTGTTTTTTTTTTTCATTAGGAGTATTGCCTTAGTAACTTGGAGGAGTTATTGAATCTACATGTATACAGAGCTGAAACTGGGGTCATAGGTCATGCTATAGTAGAACTAGGTCGTGCAGAAACTTATCTGTTAAGGTGTTCAAGATGTCAGTCAGGTGAGTGGAACTGGGGTATAATGTCATGTTATAGTGAAACTGAGGTCAAAGGTCATGTTATAGTAAAACTGGGGTTATAGGTCATACTATAGTAAAACTGGAGTTATAGGTCATGCTATAGTAAAACTGGGGTTATAGGTCATGCTATAGTAAAACTGGGGTTATAAGTCCAGGGTTAGCACAGTCTTGAAAAGAGCTTAAATTTGAGCCTGTTTCTTGAAAAGTGCTTAGAAACTAAAAATAGTGCTGAAAAGTGCTTGATTTTGATCCTTCTCTTAAAAAGTCCTTGAATTTGTCAAGAATGTGCTAAAAAATGATTGAATGACTAAATTCATGGTAAAAAGTAAATGAATGACTAAATTCATGGTAAAAAGTAGATGATTTAAACATCTACACTTGAGAATTTTTTTGGTGAAAAAAGTAGAGGTACGATCTTGAACAAGCCTTTGTCAGAGACTGACACATTTGCAATTCCTCCTCCCCCTCAACCTACTTTGCAAGATATATGTCCCTTGAAAGTAAGAAATTTGGCAGAGCAGTGTATATTGGGACTGCAGAACTCTTTGTTGAAGACCACCATTAGTGACTAATTGTGTACAAAGAAATGTGCTTGAAAAATGGAATTATGTGCTTAAAAAGTGCTTGAATTTTGGCATTGGCTGTCTGTATGAACCCTGAAGTCATGCTATAGTAAAACTTGGGTTATAGGTCATGCTATAGCAAAATTGGGATTATAAGTCATGCTATAGTAAAACTTTAGTAAAACTGGGGTTATAGGTCATGCTATAGTAAAACTGGGGTTATAGGTCATGCTATAGTACAAGTGGAGTCATAGGTTATGATATAGTAAATTTTGGGTTATAGGTCTTGCTATGGTAAATCTGGGGGTCAGAGGTAATGCTATAGTAAAACTGGGGTTATAAGTCATGCTATAGTAAAACTGGGGTTATAGGTCATGCTATAGTAAATTAACTGGGGGTATAAGTCATGTTATAGTAAAACTGGAGTTATAGGTGGTTATAAGTCATGCCATAGTAAAACTGGGGTTATAAGTTGTGTTATAGTAAAACTGGGGTTATAGGTCATGCTGTAGTAAAACTGGGGTTATAAGTCATGCTATAGTTAAACTGGAGTTATAGGTCATGCTATAGTAAATCTGGGGGGTCATAGGTCATGTTATAGTGAAACTGGGGTTATAGGTCATGCTATAGTAAATCTGGGGGGTCATAGGTCATGCTATAGTAAAACTGAGGGCATTGGTCATTATACCCTGCAAACAAAAAATAGGGGTATATAGGAATCACCCTGTCTGCCGTCAGTCTGTCCAGTATTCTCATGAGGCAACATCTTCTAAACGGCTTGAGAGATTTTGATGAAAATTCACATGAGCAATCAACATGCCATGGACAATTGTATGTAGCAATTTCTTTGCTCTCTGAAGTCAACCAAGGGAGATAATTTGACTTTAAACTTGTGACCCACACTGGCAGGAGCTATTAGTTTGCTCTGCAACAGTTCTTGTTTTATGTTTTATACTAGGACTATATCATGCTGAAATTTATCTGTTAAGGTGTTGATGATGTCAGTCAGGTGTGTGTTGTGGTTTCTACTGAATCATGGGAATAGGGAACAATTTTATCCAGTTACTAGTAACTGTGACGTAATTACAGACAAACAATAGTATTTTGTAGGTGTTGTTATGAAAATCTTGTAACTACGGCTTGATTCATAACAACACCTATAGTTAATCAAAACATAACTGTAAACTTGGTCTAGTTCTGATCCTGCATTGACTCTGCTCTGGCAAGCACACTCAAAAAGTATACCCTTGTTAATTTCCAGGCATCATCAGTAGCAGTGGAAATTGATGAGTAATATTCTCATCTATTTCCATTGCCACAGATGATGCCGTAGGTTGCCTGAAATGTATGGTATCTCATTATGAATGGAATACCTTAAAATTGCTTTCATTATGGGTATTTTCTAATGTTTGATAATTTGTTGAGGCTTGCAAGTGAAAGTAAATAACAACTTTTTATGCCCTGTATTGAAAGATAAAGAGCATATTGTTTTATTCATGTCCGTGTGTATGTCCATCTGTCCGAAACCTTAACATTGGCCTTTTTGGCTTTTATGTTATGGAAAAAGAAGAAAAATGATCAACAATTTCTCCTTTTCTTTCAATATTTTCTATGCTTAAACAATTTTTACATACGCATTATCTACTTTTGTCATCATTTTTTTTTTTGTCGTCTGTAACTCCTTTTGAAATGAAGCAGTCCATTTCTTTGCCATTGAGAAAGGGTTGGTTGCTGTAGCTATTCCATTTAATTTTTACAGGAGACAATGTGTTGGACTTGCCACCTGATAATGGTTCCCCACTGTTTCAATTTCTGTTACAACCTGACAGCACCAGTTTAGACAACTTAACTCCAGAAATGTTACAAGTAGGTAGTTATACTGTATTACTGGTATTTTTTGCAGCTGCAAATTTTTAGCTCACCTGAGCACGAAGTGCTCAAGGTGAGCTATTGTGGTCGCTTTTTGTCCGTCGTCCGTCCGTCTGTCTGTCCGTCCGTCTGTCCGTCCGTCCGTCCGTTCACAATTTCTTTAAACATCTTCTCCTCCTATATCAATGGGCCAATTTTTACCAAACTTGGCAGGAATGTTCCTTGGGTGACCCTTCTCAAAACTTGTTCGTGGATTTTTGATTCGTCAAAAAATGTGGGCGTGGCAGGGCGGGGCTTATCAGACTAAGAGAAATCATAAGAAAATTCTTTAAAAATCAACCATTGGGCCAATTTGAACCAAACCTTGCAGGAATGTGCCTTGAGTCACTCTTCTCAAAATTTGTTCACAAATTTTTAGATTTGTCAAAAAATGTGGCCGTGGCAGGGAGAAAGGGGCTTATCGGCTTAGAGAAAGCATAAGAAAATTCTTTAAAAATCAACCATAGGGCCCAATTGAACCAGACTTTGCAGGAATGTTCCTTGAGTCACTCTTTACAAAATTTGTTCACAAATTTTTCCATTTGTCAAAAAATGTGGCCGTGGCAGGGAGAAAGGGGCTTATTGGACTTAGAGAAATCAGAAGAAAATTCTTTAAAAATCAACCTTTGGGCCCAATTGAAGCAGACTTGGTAGGAATGTGCCTTTAATCACTGTTTTCAAATTTATTCACAATTTCTTACATTTGTCAAAAAATGTGGCCATGGCAGGGAGAAAGGGGCTTATCAGACCTAGAGAAATCATAAGAAAATTCTTAAAAAATCAATTATAGGGCCCAAATGAACCAGACTTTGAAGGAATGTTCCTTAAGTCACTCTTTTCAAAATTTGTTCTTTTCAAAATTTGTTCACAAATTTTTCCATTTGTCAAAAAATGTGGCAGTGGCAGGGAGAAAGGGGCTTATCAGACTTGGATAAATCAGAAGAAAATTCTTTAAAAATCAACCAATGGGCCCAATTGAAGCAGACTTGGTAGGAATGTGTCTTGAGTCACTATTTTTGAATTTATTCACAATTTTTTACATTTGTCAAAAAATATGGCCATGGCAGGGAGGAAGGGGCTTATCGGACTTTAAGAAATCATAAGAAAATTCTTTAAAAATCAACCATGTGGCCAATTTTAATCAAACTTTGAAGGAATGTTCCTTGTGTCTCTCTTCTCAAAGTTTGTTCACATTTTTTTACATTTGTCAAAAAATGTTGGCGTGTCAGGGAGGAAGAGGCTTATCGGAAAAGAGAAATAAGAAAATTCTTTAAAAATCAACCATTGGGCCAATTGGGCAAATTCCGTGCATTAAAAATTATACTGTACTGTGGGTTGTAATGGAGATACTTAGTTTTCTTCTAAACTGTTTGGCCTAGAACCTTGAAATTTTGTGTAAGACCTAATTTCATGAATGGCTTCCAGAATTCAAGAAGCTGAAGATAAGAGGAGATAATTGCTTTTCAAAAAGCAATATTTTGTTTCAATATTCATGAAACCCTATGTTGTTGGTGATCATTACAATCATCTGCTTGAAAAAATTAATACATTCTACATAGGGTTTTGATATAAGTAATAAATTTGGAAAGCTTTTACTATTTCTCTTATCTATTTCTGTTATGAATATCTCTGGCTGGCCCCATGTTTATCTTATGTAAACAAATAAGAAGGGATTAGCCTAGCTTATCAGATGGTTTGTCCTCATTTACTATATACTTTCAAATCACATACCAAATCTTTCTTATAATATCATAAATAATCAATTTTAACAGATCAGTATGCTTTGAAAATTAGCCCTATGTTGTATATTGAAAAAAAATGAAATAATTATTGAAAAAAACTCAACCATTATGCTAATTCATACCCAACTTTACAGGATCGATTGTAACAAAATTATTACTTAATTGTTTCCAAACAGAAAGTCCTTATAAGTTTCATGCCTTTGAATTTGACAAAATTGCCATTATCACTCTTGTCATCTTGATTCAGGTGAGCAATTTAGGACCATCATGGTCCTCTTGTTGTGGCTTAGGGCCAAAATGGTACTTTTAACCTTATGCCTACCAAGGGAAATGGGTCCCTTATATACCAAAGGCAAATTTACAGGAGTATTAATTTACCATTACACCGTTTGGGCAGATGGCAACTGTGACGTCACAAACACTGAACAGTAGGCAAACATTGTAAACATTGTACATGTACATGCATTACATATACCAATTATATAGCCTTGCAATATACCAGCACTTTTAATGAGTAGTATAGCTGTTGCGACGGAAAAAGACGTCGTGTATAGTATATGTGGAGCACTTTTTGCGACGGAAATATCCGTTGCTATAGGTAGATAAAAGGTTAATCATTGTGAATCTGATTCTTGCGATTTCTTCCCAAATTTACATTTGTCATTTAAAACAGTTTCCATGCCTTGTGGAGATATCATCAATTTATGTCATATTGAGTTGCCATATTTATGCCCCCATATTGAAAGATCAAGGGGCTTATTGTTTTACTCATGTCTGTCTGTCTGCTGTCTGTCCATATGTCTGTCTGTCATACCGAAAACTTAACATGACAACTTCACATTAGCATTTTCGGGGGCATTAGTGTTTTACAAACAAATCTTGTTTCCTGGGCTAATTTTGATTAGCATCACAGGCCCTTATAACATTTGAGAACAACATGGATCCACACCAGCCTGTGCATACACACTGTCTGATCTAGATCAATGCTGTTCTTTAATAGCTGCTTTGTGACCTATAGCAACCGTGGTTCTTTTTTTAGACAGCTATTCTTCACAGGCTGATATGAAAACATATTGTTCTAAAATTTGAGAAGGGCACTTTTTTGTGGATGTCTGCTCAAGTGTATTTATGATTATAGTTCATAGTTATGAGTTTTATCTAGTTTTTTCCTATTTTACAGAGGGTAATGAGACATGTAAAGAAATGTCAGACAGAAATTAAAGATCTGAAACTAAAACATCCACAAAGTGATGCCATAATAACAGAATTACAACTTACATGTGACCTTATGCTTCTGTCCGTAAAGTGAGTTTGTGTTTCATTGATCTGTAGTTAAACCCTTTCCCAAACAAACATGTTTTGACATCCTTGAAAGAGAAAGCTTAAAAAACATTGAGACAAAAGAAGAAAATGCTGATTATCAGATGCAGTCTATGCAGACTGATCTTGGTCTATGTTGCCTGCCCATGCTTGAACAATATGGAATAACTTAGATAATTGTTGATGAATATCCAAGAAATTAGAAATTTAAAATTTTTTGAAAATTAGGCAGGTAGTATGGAATAAGATCAGACTGCATGTCTATCAAGGGCGTAGCGCCCATTACGCATTGTACGCACATGCATAATGTAAAAAATTGTGATTAGGTCGTAGGTTGCTTTGTATCGTTTTTAGGGTCATATTTGCCGTTTTTGTGTCTCAAAATGCACATAGAATGCACAAAAACAAGTCTTACATATATAGCTTTTCTCGGGGGGAGGGGGGTGGGGGTGGGACCCCAGAACCCCCTTAAGAGCGGAGATATTCCCTCTCATGCTCTCCCCCTCTCGGGCCTATGACACTTGTGCATAATGTAAATGAATTTCTGGCTACGCTGCCCATGTCTATGCAGACTGATCTTGGTCTATGTTGCCTGCCCATGCTTGAACAATGAGGAATAACTTAGATAATAGTTGATGAAAGATCTTTTACCTGAAATTAAAACACCCACAAAGTTATGCCATAATAACAGAATTACAACTTACATGTGACCTTATGCTTCTGTCCGTAAAGTGAGTTTGTGTTTCATTGATCTGTAGTTAAACCCTTTCCCAAACAAACATGTTTTGACGACCTTGAAAGAGAAAGCTCATTGAGACAAAAGAAAAAAATGCTGATAATCAGCATTTCCTTCTGGCTCGATCCGTAGTCGCGGTAAATATCCTTTTAGACAAATTTGTCGCCCACCAATGGTTTGATGTGGTTAACCTATGTGGGTGAGCAGATGGAGGCTCGGTTAGGATGTTGTAGTAGTACTGGTATGAGAAACAAGAAGAATCCATGGTTAGGTGCTCCATTCACCGTGATATGACCATAGCAATTGAAAACGGCATTAAACCCCAATAATTCAAATCTTCATTATAACTTTATTTATATCTATTGTAGGATTGGTCGTGCCTTAGTTGTGTCTGGTAAAAACCCAGGAGGTCAGGCAGGCTGTGATGTTGTCAACTTGGGCATAGCTAACCTGTCAGCCACTGTCAAAACAGACCTAGCGAATAAGTGAGTAATCATGTAACATGTGTACCAAAATAAACTCATTACCACACAGTGACTCTTTTTGATGCCTACCCATCCTTTCATGATGTAAAAACATTATGAAAAATAAAGAAATTGCTTGTTACAAGCAATTTCTTCATTTTCCACAATGTTTTCTAACCCAAAATGGAAAGATGTTTAAAATTTCATCAACTTGAAAAATGATGTTTGAGACATCTTTCAAATTGGAACAGTCCTCAACTTTGTCGTCATAATGGATTAATCTTTTCTTGGACTGTGACTCATTTTGACAAACAAACTTGATATAGGTTTCGAAATCCTTTAAGGAAAAGAAGATAATCCTGATAATCAACATTTTGTGGCTCTCTTAAAAAACCTTTTAATTACAGCTTGTTTTAATCTGCAGTCAAGAGGTTTTCAAAGAAGAATGACTTTATGATTTTAAAAATAATTTGCATGTGTTTGTTTGAGACACTTCGTCGTTGTAAATGCAAAACCTCTATCTCTCTTTTTTGGAAAAATTTAAAGGGGAGGGAAAAAAGTGTAATAACTTTTCCCCAACTGAAATGTTTTACTTGAAATTTGGACATATTGTTCACAAATAATTTGTCATTAATACTGATCAGTAAACATATCTCAAAACCCGCGAGAATTGTCTAAACTGGGCACACAAGTTTGTACTTTTAAAATTGCACGAATCAACATACGAGGTTTTGCATCTACACAGACGACCTGCAAGATTCGAACATTCACATGCAAAACTACTGTAAAAAAATGATAGTTTAGATAGGTAAATTTTTGTAAACATGTGCCATACAATCGTGACGAGACTATATCTATCTCTCTTTTCATGTTTTCAGACTTTTGGAACTGATCAGGTTATTTGAGAAGCTATGGTTGGGAAGGTATTTAGAACATGGTGTAAAATACTCAATATCTGGCCTCATGACCACGCTAAAACAGCTTATACCAGATGCGGAAGAGAGGCTACAGTCACTTAACAACGAAACTTAACCCTTTCCCAAACGACTGGATTTTAGGGTGGTCCAATTGAAAAGCTGCTGCAAATGACTATATGAATGTTAATTAAGGTTGGATTTGTGCAAAATACAACTCAGAAGGTATTGAGACAAAAGTTTCTTCTTTTGTTTCAATGTTTTCCTGAGTTTTCTATCAGAGACGTCAAAATCAGGTCTTGTTTTGGAAAGGGTTAATATACAGAGCTACAGATAGGAGAGGTGAAGGCTTTTTAACCCTTTCCCGAAAGACAAAATTTTACAGTAGTCCAAGTAGAGAGCTGCAACAAATGGCAAAATAGATGTTGATAACAATAAGATTTGCGTAAAATATTGCACAGAATATATTGAGGCAAAAGGAGAAACTGCTGGTTATCAGCAGTTTCTTCTTTTGCTTCAATGTTTACCCAAGCCTATACTGTTAGGGACGTCAAAACCAGGTTTTGTTTGGGAAAGGGTTAAAAATAATGCAATATTTCATTTATTGTTCATCACACCCTATATTGGTGGTACTCATCGGAATCGTCTCTTCGAGACGATTCAAATGAGTACCCACAACATAGGGTTTGGAGTTGAAAAAACAAAATCAGAATATCTTCACCCCATGTGTTTGACACTCTGGTATAGTTATGCATACTGCATTGTGTTTTATTTGTTAAACTCTTTCCCAAACAGCATAAATTGTACTTTTCCAACATGTATGCTGTCAAAGACATCAACATGTGTTTTAATAAATACAGAATTTAAGTCCAATATTGTGCATAAAACATTGAGGCAGAGAAGAAAATAAACAGTGTAGTAACATTTTCGACTTCGATTTTCAATGTCTTCCTAAGCTTTTACTATTACTGACATCAAAAGCAGGTCTTGTTTGTGAAAGGGTTAGTATTTCTAAACAGCACAACTTAGGACTGGTTGAAATTAATGAAGGTTGCAAAACAAACTTATTTTGCATGTGAATTTATACTTCATGGCATTTAAAGTTTATCTATTAGGAGAAAAGGAGAAAATAAAGTGTTAGCATTGTCTGATTTTCTCTAAATATTTACTTTATCTTTATCCAAATTAAGAACGTCAAAACCAGGGATTGGGGAAAAATTAACCCTTTCCCAAACAGCAAAGATTCAGACTGATCCAAATTCAATTATATTGCAGTCCACAATTGCTAGTTCAAGGAATTTTACATTTTTTCGTCCTTTTTGGTAAAAAACATTGTGGAAAATGAAGAAATTGCTTTTCAAAAGCAAATTCTTCATTTTCCACAATGTTTTCAGAAGCCTTTATTTCGTTGAACATCAACAGGCGTCACTTTTTGGCAATGGATAAATTTGTCCCAAAAATCCTTCAGTCACAAAATCATAGTTATTTGTGCATTTATGTCCGAAGATAACCATCTCATGTATGGCAAAATGTGTGATGGGCAATATTAACCCCTTTACCAAATGCAAAGATCTTAAGGTGTTCAAATTTGAAAGCTGATTCCCATGACATAATGAATGTTATTAAAGGTCAAATTTAAGAATAATATAATATAGACAAGAGGGCCAAGATGGCCCTGGATCGCTCACCTGATAGAAGTTTGAAACTTTCTCCATGCAGAACAAGACCCATCTTTTACATGACCTAGGTATCTCTAAGACAAGAACACGAAACTTAAGATGCGAGATTATGATCCAGCTGAAAACAGC
This sequence comes from Fragum sueziense, assembly GCA_963680895.1. Taxonomy (NCBI): domain Eukaryota; kingdom Metazoa; phylum Mollusca; class Bivalvia; order Cardiida; family Cardiidae; genus Fragum; species Fragum sueziense. Next base: position 27,541 of record CAVMGG010001032.1, on the reverse strand, counting down.
ATTCTTAATCTTTAATGATCAATATTTGTGGCTGTTAAAGTGAAAACCAAGTCGATAACAGACAATGCGAAGAGTCAAAAAAATTTACAGGACAGTGGGTCCTGTAAAGGTCCTTTTTTTACCAGACCGGAAGATGTTTTACAGGACCGAAAATATACAGAAAAATATTTCGAATTGTCAATACAAACACAAATGTGTCTGATAGTGTTTCTACCAGGATCAATTTGGGGGGAGGGGGTCCATTTTTGGGGGTCATTTAAAATTTTAGAGGGTCAATTTTGTAAACGAATAAATCAGATTTTCAAACACTTTTTCTGAAATGGCTACACTATAATTTATCTAAGGACAACATAATAATATTTCTAGGGAAAAAGCAAATAAACAAACACAACACTTTTCTTATCTTAGTAGTGGTAAGCCTTAATCTATGATTGTATTACATGTTTATATTACTTTCCTAGCTGTTTCATATCTTATTTTGTTCAAACTGTCCAAGAAATGGGAATGTAGAATATCAAATTAATTTTTGGGTTGAACTATTTTGGGTACGAATCGTACAGAAACAACTCACTTTCTTTGTCTCAAAAAAGGTATTAGAATTTATTTTTTAGCAAAACAATATCATGTTTAGATAACAAAATCAGATTCTATCATGTATATTTACCATTTGGTCTGCTTACTGTGTTTTCTTTCAAAGAAATTCCGTTTTTCTGACTGAGAAAAAGATCGTCAACCCAGGTTACCCAGACAAAAATGTGAAGCTTAAGGATAATATGCAGGGGGTACAAGTATTGATACCAGTTTAACTTGGCTTGAATTGTATTTCAGAATGATTACTTCAATTAAGATGAGTGAAAAAATCAAAGTACTGATAGTACTGAAGGTCGGGAAACAGAGGATTCGAAATACAGTAAATGGTCAATTTTCTTAAATTTACATTGAATTCGTAAAATATTCTTAATGTTGTTATCTGATTGCACATTAAAATTAATCCTTATACTCTTATTCCCGAGTTAACATAAGCAAAAATTTGATATTTCTAGAAAAGAAATCATAGGAGACGAAAGGGTAATTTTCAACAATATAGAACTACTCCATTACACGGTCCGCCGCGATATGACCCTAGTAGTTGAAAACTGCGTAAAACCCCAATAAACCAAATCCATTACACGATGTCGTATTTTTTCGGGTGATGTCGTAAACATTCGGTGATGGAAAGTGTCGATTTCTTTTAACCCGTAACTTGTCCGTGTTGAACGGGTAACCGTATGTTAAAAATATTTAGGGCGTCGTCAGAAAAGATCCGACGTCGCATGAATCTCATTACGGATGGACTGCCTTAATGAATTGTCTGGGTTAACAGTTTGTAAAACATTATATCATTTTGATATCCATTATAACAAGGTTTGAGGATACATTGTGGCAAAACGAAAACATTTTGATATTCAACATTTTTTCTTTGTCTCAATCTGTCTTTCAACAATTCTTCAGCTAAACTTTACATTAATATTTATCTAAATTATCAACACAAACTTGACATTACATGTAGCAACAGTATTCCGTTTTTTATGCAGGCCAGTAGGCACAGGTGGGGCTACGGGATGGGATAAGCCCCAAATGTTGGCCAAAAATATCGAATTTTCCTCATTTTACATAGAAAATTGAAGAAAAGGCCAATTAGCCCTTAAGATGTTCAAACACTAACCCGGACAGAGTTTTGAGCCCTTCCCCTTATCAAATTGCTTCCTACGGGCCTGAGAGCAGTTTTACATTCTACTGCTTAGGAAAGGTTAAACTTTGCACGATGAAAAATATTAATATTATGACGGGAAAATTTCTGAGCAAAATTCAGAATCAGGAATGAAGTTAAATTTAATATGGTTCACAAAAGTGGCATGAGAACTGACCAGATTTAGATAATTAAATTTACAATATAGCACATTGTAAATAATGGTAAAGGTTAGACCACAAACATTGATCAACAATTCTAATAATATGTGCGTTAAACTCAGAATTTGAAAAAAGTGAGCTCGTATTTTCTGCACACAAATCTAGATCTTGCTTTCTTTTTATTTTTGCTGTCCTCTTTGCTTTTCGCATTAGCTTTCACTTTGGATTGTTCTTTCTGTCGTTTGTGAAAGAGATAACTCTATCACCCCTATCATCTGCAGAGACAGAGGCCTACAATTAACTCATAAATAGCATATATCTCAAGCCCAGGTCGAAGAAAGATGATTAAATTCCTGTTAAGCCTAAGCCTAGATTAATAAGGATGAATAAATTACGAAAATTACGTTGTATGTACTCAAGACGGCTCAAAGTCCGTCAACGCCGTTACGGTAACACTTTAGTTGGTCAAAGCATAGGAGACTAGCTTTACACCGCGAAGTGTTAACACGTGAGCGTATAACCCGATAAAATGCATGTGTTGTAAAATGCGATTGTGCGCAGAACGACTCGACTAGAGTCAGGATATAAATAGATTTTCCGTGAATCTACGAGTGCTTCACGAAAATGTCCGATTACACGAACTGTGTTGCGCAGTAATTTGGTGTTGAAATTCTCGTCTGCTCTAGTCTGCCACACCAGTTAGAATAGATCGAATCAACCTTTCCGCCAAAAAGAGAAGTTGATAGTTTTCGCACTTATGAGCAAACTGCTGCATTGTTTTGATAAAACAATTAAGAAATGAAAGTCTTTACGATGATTATGTAATTTGAGTAATTTTGAATTGTTCATAGGTAGGTCTACTTTTTCGGCGGACTCAGACATTTTGAACGACTATGCGGTGACCAAATTATAGCGAAAACCTCGTATCTGCAGATTAAAACAAGCGGCAGATACGAGATTTTCGTAGAAAAGCGTTAGAAGCGTTGGATCGCTATAGGACGTGAAAATCTCAGAGATTTCCCGACCTAAAAACGAGAAAAATATCCCCAGCTGGCTTCGGAAGCCGGAAAATAAACCACCCTTAAAAGAACAACAACAACAGGGTTGACGGTTGTCCGCGAAACTCAATTTAATCCTTTCCCTGACGATTTATTTGGGTCAAAAATGCAGAATACGCGCTTTGGATGAAACACTGAGTGTCAGAATATATGCATATCGATACTATGTCGGCAGATTTTTTTAGTAAGGATATGCATTTTATGCTTCGACCCCAGACTTTTACCGGACAGGCGGTCCGTAGTCTCTATTGTTTTTGTCGGACATAGACAAATTTTACCAGACATGTCCGGCGGTCCGACGGGATTTCGCGATGTCTGCGATAAAAAACATCAATTTTGTCATAATCCAGGGCACATAACTCTGTTCTGATAAAGATATTCTCTATCTATCTATGTATCTATCTATGTATCTATCTATGTATCTATCTATGTATCTATGTATCTATCTATCTATCTATCTATCTATCTATCTATATATACTGCCCAACTCCCCTTTCGGGTATTACTGGCAGGGTATCTCTAAGACCTTTATACACCAACCTTATGTCCTAGTTGTTTTTTTGATTGGTCAATATTTATTGCTGTTTGAGTGAAATTAAAAACGAAATTAGCAATATTGTCACCATCAAGGGCACACAACTCTGGCTTTTTTAGTCCGATCAATATGAACAAGAGGACCATGATGGTCCTATATCGCTCACCTGAACCTAAATGATATGAGCAACACTTTTGTTCAATTCAATTAATATTTATTACTTTAAGACTGAAAAAGAACTTATGGTCAATAAGGTTGTGAAAATCTAACTCATCCGAGATCTAAATTATTGTGCCAAACATTGTACAGGGCTCCAGATAAGAGGGGGTGGTGACTTTTCAAACTGCAATAATGCTGTCAGTGATCATCAAACCCTATGTTGTAGGTACTCATTTGTATCGTCTCGTCGAGACGATTCAAATGAGTACCCAGAACATAGGATTTGAATTCCAAAAAACAATGTTAGTATGTCTTCACCTCCACTTATCTTTAGCCCTGATTGTATCCAAGTTTTGTCTTGATTGATAAATAATTGTAGATTCTAGAGTATAAACAAGGTCGAAAACAGCCGAAAACAACAATTTTGTCAAATTCAAGGGCACAAAACGCTCGACTTTCTGATCAGATCAGACTGAAAATCAAACTCATATGAGATCTTATGGTTCCCAACATTGTGTCCAAGTTTTGTATAGATTGATCAATAATTGTAGATTCTAGAATGTAAACAAGGTCGAAACCTGCCGAAAATGGCAATTTTGTCAAATTCAAGGGCACATAACTCTCAACATTTTCATCAGATCAGACTGAAAATCAAACTCATCCAAGATCTTATAGTCCCCAACATTGTGTTCAAGTTTTGTCTTGATTCATAAATAATTGTAGATTCTAGAGTATAAACAAGGTCAAAAACAGCCAAAACAGCAATTTTATCAAATTCAAGGGCACATTACTCTTGACTTTCTAATCAGATCAAACTGAAAATAAAAATTACCTGAGATCTTATAGTCTCCAACATTGTGTCCAAGATTTGTCTTGATTGGTCAATAATTGTAGATTCTAGTGTGTAAACAAAGTCGAAAACAGTAAAAAACAGCAATTTTGTCAAATTCAAGGGCACATAACTCTTGACTTTCTGATTAGATCAGACTGAAAATCAAACTAATCCCAGATCTTATGGTCCAAAACATTGTGTCCAAGTTTTGTCTTGATTGAATAATAATTGTAGATTCTAGAGTGTAAAGAAAGGTTGAAAACCGCCGAAAATGGCAATTTTGTCAAATTCAAGGGCACGTAACTCTTGACTTTCAGATCAGATCAGACTGAAAATCAAACTCATCTGAGATCTTATAGTCCCCAACATTGTGTCCAAGTTTTGTCTTGATTGACCCTTTCCCACACATTGGCGCTTTTGGATGCTCCACAAAATAAAGGCTTTGGAAAACATTGTGACAAGCAATTTCTTCATTACCCACAATGTTTTCTACCAAGAAAGACCAAAAAATGTTAAATTTTGTTCAATGGAACTTGTCGTCCGCAACACCTATGATTTTGGACTAGGCTAAAATTTTGTTGTTTGGTAATGGTATATTAGAGTGCAAATCTATTTATATCCTCTATCAAACTAGATAACTCTACTTACACTGAATAAAAGTAGTGTCAGAGTTCCTTCCCTTAGATTAACTCTTTTTTTGAATACAGCAAAAAAGTGGCAATTTTGCCCAATTCAAGGGCACATAACTCTCATCTTTCTGGTCAGATCAGACTGAAAATCGACCTCATCCAAGATCTTATGGTCTCCAACATTATGTCCAAGTTTTGTCTTGATTGATCAATAATTGTAGATGCTAGAGTGTAAACAAACTTAAAAACAGCATTTTTTGACATTCAAGGGCAGATAACTCCGCACTTTCTGGTCCGATCAGGCCCATAATCAAACTCGTCCAAGAACTTATGATCGTACTTGTTTTGGCCAAGTTTGATCAAGATTGAGTAACTTTTGTGGATGCTAGAGTGTAAACACCCCAAATGTTGACGGACGGACGGACGGACGGACGGACGGACGGACGCCGGACTAAAAGTGACCACAATAACTCAACTCGAGCACTTCGTGCTCAGGTGAGCTAAAAATGAAATCATATAAGATCTCATGGTCACCAACATTGTGACCAAGTTAAGTCTTGATTGGTCAATATTTGTGTTTCTTGAAGTGAAAATAAAGTTGAAAATGACAATTTTGTGAAATTCAAGGGCCAATAACTCTGCTTTTTCTGGTCCGATCAAGCTGAAAATTTAATTCATTCAGCAGCTTATAGTTAGCAACATTGTTGACATTTTTTGTCTTGATTGGTCAATAAATGTAGATGCTAAAGTGTAAACAAAGTCGAAAACGGCAAATTTGTCCAATTCAAGGGCACATAACTCCGGACTTCCTTCTTCGATGATACTGAAAATCAAACTCATTCATTATTGTATGGTTACCAACATTCTAGCCAAGTTTTGTCTTGATTGGTCAATATTTGTAGATGCTAGAGTGGTAACAAAGTGGAAACTAGCTATTTTTGATATCCAAGGGCGCATAACTCCGGACTTCCTGATCTGATCTGAGCCAAAATCAAACTCGTCCAAGAGCTTATTGTCATACATGTTTTGACGAAGTTTGGTCAAGATTGGTCAATATCTGTAGATGCTAGAGTGGTAACAATGTCAAAACTAGCGATTTTTGATATTCAAGGGCGCATAACTCTGGACTTCCTGATCCGATCTGACCCAAAATCGAACTCATCCAAGAACTTATTGTCATACATGTTTTGACCAAGTTTGGTTAAGATTGGTCAATATTTGTAGATGCTAGAGTGGTAACAAAGTCAAAACTAGCTATTTTTGATATTCAAGGGCGCATAACTCTGGACTTCCTGATCCGATCTGACTCAAAATCGAACTCATCCGAGAACTTACGGTCATACATGTTTTGACCAACTTTGGTTAAGATTGGTCTATATTTGTAGGTGCTAGAGTGGTAACAACAAAATGTGAACAGACGGACAGACAGACAGACGGACAGACAGACGGACAGACAGACGGACGCCGACGGACAAAAAGCGACCACAATAGCTCACCTTGAGCACTTCGTGCTCAGGTGAGCTAAAAATATTGAGGCAAAAGGAGAACATGTTGGTTACCAACCTTTTTCTTCATTTGTCTCTGTTTTCCCATGTCTTTTCTAATGGGTTCATCAAAACCAGTTTTCGGAAAGGATTAATAGATGGTGAGCACAACATGACAGAAATTGTCTAGGAAATTGTCTTGAAAACGTACTGGGAAAATGTGGTTAGTTAGCATTGTCCTCTTTTTCTTATGCTTTCCCATGTTTCATGTTGGATTTACCTTGCTTGTCAAAATGTAATATTATAAAGTAACCGAATTTAAGATTTCATTTAATTTTTTTCTAAAGGATGAAACTTTTTTTGTCAAGTATTATGGACAATAATTTTAGTATTACAATATGTTGAAATTGAAATGTTGAGGGCCATGAAAGAACAATTTCTGGGTGAATGCAAAATAATTGATGATGTCCAAGACAATTGCTCCTCGGACAATTGCCCTACAGTCAGTATCCTTCCCTTAAAACTAGCAACCCGGACAATAGCCCTATGCATTCATACATATTTCACATGCAATAGTCTTGCTTTCACCATTAACCCTCATCCAAACCACAGCCCTAGTGTTGAAGTCTAACTGGAAAAGCTTGGGAAAACATTGAGGCAAAAGAAGAAAATGCTGATGATCAGCATTTTCTTCTTTTGCCTCAATGTTTTGTGTGCTGTATTGTCTATATATTCAAATTGAAATTTCATAGCTTAAGAAAAGGTTATTATGAATAGGGTTAGTTGTAATTTACTTGTATATCTGTTCAAAGTGCTATCACTGTATTATTATGCAATTTATGTTTTTTATAAGGAGGGAATAAACTACGGTTTTAAAAAGGGGGAATTTTATCTAATAAAATGATAAAATATCTATTTTCATCCTTTAGTTTCTGTTATCATTCTACTCTTCCCTCAACTAAAAGAAGTGTTAGGCCACCTCAGTAAAATGGATTGGTTGGTTGATTGGGGTATAACGCCATTTTCAACTGCTATGGTCATATAGTGGTGGCTGGAGCATGTAACCTTGGATTCCTGGCCCCGGTTTCTCGAAAAACTTAAGTATATTCTCATGAGAACATGCTCAACTTCAAAGGGATACTCTCCAACGTTGAAGGGTATTCAATTGAAGTTCACGTGGATTTCGTGCAATTTGAGTACGGTGCTCAGATTTGAGCATGAGAACGTACTTAAGTTTTTTCGAGAAACCGGGGCCTGATGTTTTAATACCAGTACTGCTGCAACAATCTAACGGCGCCTCCAGTTTCTTATCTCGCCCACATAGGTTCGCGATATCAAACCATTGATGGCAGACAATCTTGTCTGAAAGAATATTTGCCGCAACTGGGGATGGGACCTGGGACCTCACAAGTGAGAGTCCAATGTGCTACAAACTGTGCCATGGCTATGGCCCCCTAAAATGGGAGTGATGTATGCCTTTGTTTATGGCTTCAAAACTTACCTGTATTGTTTATATTGTGCACATCATTTGCGACAACTGAATTGGTTAGAATAGGTTAACATGTGCCTATGTGACTCATTTCTAATGCTGTACACATCAGTTTACTATTGTGACCAAAGCTTTGGCAGGCAGTATAGACTAAGATCAGCCTCCACAGACATGCAGTCTGACCTTAGCCTACACTGCCTGCTTTCTACTCGATTATAGTTGCAAAACATGAGCCAATTTTATAGAAATGTCTCTTAAATTCCTAGTTTGTTCGAAATAAAAGTTACATGTCTGGAGGACAAGGGTTAATATGCAAATGAGATCGACCATCCGATTGTTGAATAGATGGTTGCAGTAACATATAAACAGAAATGAAAGTTGGAAATAAAAGTCTCTCATTGTAACCTTAACCCTTTCCCGAACGGCACAATTATAGTTTGGTTTAATTTGATAGCTGCTGCAGACAGCAAAACAGTATCGATAAAGATATGATTTATTTTTACTTTGTTTTCACTCTAGCAACTGAAATATTAACCAATCAAAACACAACATAGACAGATTGTTGGTGACCATAAGATCTTACCTGTGTATAATTTTCAGCTTGTTCTGAATTTCATCTTATGAGTTATGTGCCCTTAAAATTGACAAAATTGCCATTTTTGTCTTTATTTTTACTTTGTTTCAATTCTCGCAACTACAAGTTACTATAGACCATTCAATAGCGATATCAAAGGAAAATTAACTTTGCAAAATATAACCAGATTTCTTGGTATGGTTGCTATCTATGGGGTATACGAAGACTTTTGCTGTTTATTTCATCAAAATTTATTGAAAAATAAGGAAGCTATTGATTGTTGATTGAGAAATCTTTGGGCTAATATTTGACATGTAGGTACTTAAATATATGGTCAGCCTAGTACACTACAAAATATAGCTGAGAAGCGTAATAACACGAAACAACAAGAGGCCCAGGAGGGCCTGAATCGCTCCACTGGTTAAAGTGGAAGAATTATCCCATGATTTCTTGTAAGCCTTACACAGCGGCAGCCAAATCTTGATATTTGTGAATAAATTTTGAAGAAAGACTCAAAGAACATTCTTGCAAAGTCTGGTTCAAATTGGTCTTATGGTTGATTCTTAAAAAATTTTCTTATGATTTCTCTAAGTCTGATATAAGCCCCTTTCTCCCTACCACGGCCAAATTTTTTTGACAAATATAAAAATTTGTGAACAAATTTTAAAAAGAACGTCTAAAGGCACATTCCTGCAAAGTTTGATTCAATTGGGCACACTGGTTGATTTTTTAAGAATTTTCTTATGATTTCTTAAGTCTGATAAGCCCCTTCCTCCCTGCCACGGCCACATTTTTTGACAAATGTAAAAAGTGTGAATAAATTTTGAAAAGAGAGACTCAAAGAATATTCCTGCAAAGTCTGGTTCAAATTGGCCCTATGGTTGATTTTTAAAGAATTTTTTTATGATTTCTTTAAGTCTGATAAGCCCCTTTCTCCCCGCCACGGCCACATTTTTTAACAAATGTAAAAATTGTGAACAAATTTTGAAAAGAATGACTCAAGGCACATTCCTTCCAGGTTTGGTTCAAATTGGCCCAATGGTTGATTTTTAAAGAATTTTCTTATGATTTTTAAAGAATTTTCTTATGATTTCTCTAAGTCTGATAAGCCCCGCCCTGCCACGCCCACATTTTTTGACGAATCAAAAATTCGCGAACAATTTTGAAAAGGGTCACCCAAGGAACAGTCCTGCCAAGTTTGGTCAAAATTGGCCCATTGATATAAGAGGAGAAGATGTTTAAAGACAAGAGGGCCAGAATGGCCCTATATCGCTCACCTGAAAGAAGTTTAAGACATGCCCACTTTTTTTGACAAATCAAAAATTTGCAAACAAATTTTGAAAAGGGTCATCCAAGGAACATTGTTTCCAAATTTGTTTCAAATTGACCCTATGCTTGATTTTTAAAGAATTTTCTTATGATTTCTCTAAGTCTGATAAGCCATGCCCTGCCATGCCCACTTTTTTTTACCAATACAAAATTTGCCAACATATTTTGAAAAGGGTCACTCAAGGAACATTTCTGTAAAGTTTGCTTCAAATTGGGCCAATGGTCGATTTTTGAAGAATTTTCTTAGGATTTCTGTAAGTCCGATAAGCCACGCCCAATTTTTTCTGACGAATAAAAAATTTGAGAAATTTTTTTGAAAAGAGTCACCCAAGGAAGATTTCTGCCAAGTGTGGTTCAAATTGGGCCAATGGTTGATTTTTAAAGAATTTTCTTATGATTTCTCCAAGTCCGGTAAATGCTGACCTGCCACGCCCACAATTTTGGATGAATAAAAAATCCGCGAACAAATCTTAAGAAGGGTAACCCAAGGAACATTCCTGCCAAATTTGGTTTTAATTGGCCCTATGGTTAAGGAGAAGAAGATTTTTGAAGATTTTTTTAACAATTTCTCTTGGTTAGATAAGCCCCGCCCTGCCACACCCACATTTTTTGACGAAACTTTAAATTTATGAACAAATGTTGAAGAGGGTCACTCAAGGAACAATTCTGCCAAGTTTGGTTCAAATTGGCCCATTGGTTGATTTTAGAAGAATTTTCTTAAGGTTTCTCTAAGGCTGATAAGCCCCTTCCTCCCTGCCACGCCCTCATTTTTTGACAAAAGTAAAAATTTGTTCATCAATTTTGAAAAGAGAGACTCAAAGAACATTCCTGCAAAGTCTGCTTCAAATAGGCCCAATGGTTAATTTTTAAAGAATTTTCTTATGATTTCTCTAAGTCTGATAAGCCCCTTTCTCCCTGCCACGGCCACAATTTTTTACAAATGAAAATATTTGTGAACAAATTTCAAAAAGAATGGCTTAAGGCACATCCCTGCAAAGTCTGGTTCAAATCGGCCCAATGGTTGATTTTTAAAGAATTTTCTTCTGATTTTTCTAAGTCTGATAAGCCCCTTTCTCCCTGCCACGGCCACGTTTTTTGACGAATCAAAAATCTGAGAACAAGTTTTGAGAAGGGTCACTCAAGGAACAATTCTGCCAAGTTTGGTTCAAATTGGAACAATGGTTGATTTTTAAAGAATTTTCTTAGGATTTCTCTAAGTCTGATAAGCCCCGCCCTGCCACGCCCACATTTTTTGACGAATCAAAAATCTGCGAACAAGTTTTGAAAAGGGTCACTCAAGGATCATTCCTGCCAGGTTTGGTCAAAATTGGCCTGTTAGTTTTGGAGAAGAAGATGTTTAAAGAAATTGTGGACGGACAGACAGACAGACTGACAGACGGACGGTGATTGACCACAATAGCTCCCCTGGAGCACTTCGTGCTCAGGTGAGCTAAAAAAGTTAACGGACGGACGCACGCACGCACGACGGACACAACGCCATGACAATAGCCCGCTGGCCTTCGGCCAGTGGAGCTAAAAATGGAAAAAGTATGACCTACCCAGTACACCCGCCATTTATCGATGATACTGCACAAGGTTTGCAATGGCCCGAGTGATAGCCGGTAATAGGGTGTGATAAATGCGCTAATAGATACTCAAATGCGCTCATATCCACACTAAAACAGGTCATAGGGACTCCTAATTCCACTTGTAAAAACAGGTTGAAAATTAGAAATGAAAGGTAGCTTCAACATTTTGTCATGAAAGTGAACAAGGGTGGTTGCCTCCCTTGATTCCATCCTTTGATATCACTACATTCAAGACATGACATGGTGAAAATATTGGTGACCATAAAATCTTGCCAGAGTGTAATTTTCAGCTTGATCTGAATTTTATATCTTGAGTAATATGCCCTTGAAATTGACAAAATTGCCATTTTCCGCTCTATTTTCACTCTATCAAAGTTTTGTATTGATTTGTTTATATTTGATCAGTGCATATGCTTGTTTTCGAAGCCTGAAATTGCATTCAACAAGACAAACATTTCAGACCTGTGGAGCGTTTCCCGATTGCCAGGGCTGTCTAGTTTAGAGTAGTCTAAATTTAATGCTTTCCAGTGATACGTTTTGAAGTTATTGAGGCAAAAGAACATCATAACCAGCATTTGTCCTTTTGCCTCATTATTATAACCCTGTTTTATTAAAAGTAAAAAGTAAAGTAAAGGTGGTTTATAGTCTCAAATTTACGAACTAGGTCCATATTCGCGCGACTTTCACACTTTACTCCACGATCATCGAACTTCAAGTCAGCTGTTTACAGTCGGCGCCTGGGGCAGCCATAGCACATCGGCTTTCAGCTCTCCCGTGTACCCATTGATACACCTGGGTGAAGAGGAGCAACGTGGGGTAACTTTTTTGCTCAGAAAAATTCCCGTGACCTCGGCGGGATTTGAACCTAGGACCTCTTGATCCCTAAGCCCGCATCCTACCAGTAGACCACAGCGCCCCACTATACCCGAAAAACGAAACAAATGTTTTCGTGAGTATATTGGAATCAGCCTGTCTGTCTGTTCATGTACAAAATACTTGTCAAGAGCATATCTCTATCACAGAACAAACAAGATGTGTTTGTGAAACACAAATGCCCCCAAAATGGCCATTTTTGTGAAAAGTTAAGTTTTCGTAGAGTAAAGGGTTATTAAGGGTTAAGGAATGACCTTGAGGAAGGTCACATTGCATAGAACAGATAGATATCATTGAAAGGAAGTTGCATACCAAATTTGAGCTTTGTATGTCAAATACTTTTGGAGAAAAGGAAAATGTTAAGTTTTCAGACAGATGGACAGACAGACAGACAAACACGAGTAAAACAATATGCCCCGTTCTTTCGATACAGGGGCATAGAAAGGACAGCAATTATCTTGTCATAAGTGTTTATTTACATGTAACACACATATATAAGCATCTGTATCTCCAAGTTTAACATAGTGACAAGTATCCAGAGTAAACTTATCTTTCAACATGCAAAATGTAGAAGAGTTGTTGTCTAGTTTGGTGTTTTTACTCTTCACTATGCTATCAGATTTACTGATATTAGAACATGACGGTACATTTTCTGTTGCCCCTTTATTTAGTTCACCAGATATGTCTGTTTTGTCGCCTTTGTTGTCCGATGCAATATGTGCTACATGCTGTACATGTATTTCAGAATTATTGCCCATTTCTTCCTGGCACTTTTCACTTAAACTTTGTTTGAGTATGTTTTGTTCACTTAAACTTGTTTTTGTAGATTCACTTTCAAGAGATTCACATATTGATATATCATCAAACTGAGTTTTTGGATCTGAAATTTTCTCATTGTCACTTTGTTTCACTGAGTGTGGATGCTTGTCACGAGGATAATGCATGTCATCATCAGTAATGATACCGCATAATTTTGTTTTGAAAGCTGCAGGATTTATATCGGTGTCCAGTTTGTCTCCATGAGGCAGATTTTGGTATAATCTGTCAGCTACTTCAGTTGAAGTTAAGAGAACCATTGCTGCATTTTCCTTCATAACCCTGTGAAAATACAATCATTGAACTCAGTCCTACATAAAGAAGTTTTTTGACACCTAATAAGGTAAAAGCTTTTGAAAACATTATGGAAAATGAAGAAATTGCTTGTAACAAGCAATTTCTTCATTTCCCACAATGTTTTTTACACAGAAAGACAAAAACACATTAAAATTCATTTGATATAAATTATTGTCTTCTGTAAAATCTTTGAATATGAACCAGTCTAAAATTTTGCCATCTGATAAGAGCACAAACATTTAACCCTTTCCCAAACAACACAATTTTAGACTGGTCTGATTTTAAGGCTGCAGCAGATGACATTTTGGTAGTTGATAAAGATTGTATTTCTGTACATAATCTCTGAAAATATAAAGGCAAAAGAAGACAAGAGCTGTCCGAAGACAGCGTGCTCGACATTCTATGTTGCTTAGTATAAAGGGGGCATAACTCCAAATATAGTGGAACCAGGGTCATGGGCCCTGGTAGTAAGGTAGAGGGTGTGATGGTGAATAAGTATTCCAAGTTTGGGTTGAATCCCACTGATAGTATTGAAGTTATTGATGTTTGAAAAAACTTTAACCTTTGTTGCAACCCGACGCTGACGCCCGGGTGACAGTATAAGCTCTCATTTTCTTCAAAAAGTTGAGCTAAAAATGCAGTTATCATCATCTTCTACTGCCTTAATTTTTCCAAAGCTTTTTCTACTAGGATCATTAAAACAAAGCCTTGTATGAGAAAGAGTAAAACTAGAAATCTATCACTGAAGGTGATAAAAATACCCCCGCTACCACCTTTGTTCGGACAAGCGTTTTTGTTGAATCAGGAGCCATACTCAGAAATTGTCAATCCGATTTTCTTAAAATTTGGTCCAATCAGGGGCAATAACACAGAAAGTATCGGTCTGATTTCCATGAATTTTGCATCTTGCATATATACAGGTCCTAATGCATACCTGTGCCAAGTATGAAACAAATCGTTCAGTAACTGTAGGAGGAATTGTCCGGACAAGCATTTTTGTCAAATCAGGGGCCATAACTCAGAAAGTGTCGGACTGATTTTCAATAAATGTGCGTCTTGCACATCTACAGAAGTTAATGCACACCTGTGCCAAGTATGAAGCAAATCGGACAGTAACTAAAGGAGGAGTTGTCCGGACAAGCATTTTTTGGTAAAATCAAGGGCCAAAACTGAGAAAGTAAATGTCAGATTTCCCTGAAATTTGCATGTTGCACATCTACAGGTCCTAATGCACACCTATACCAAGTATGAAGCAAATCGGACAGTAAGTGTAGGAGGAGTTATCCGGACAAGCACTTTTGGGTCAAATCAGGGGCCATAACTCAAAAAGTAATGGTCCGATTTTCATGAAATGTGCGTCTTGCACATCTACAGGTCCTAATGCACACATGTGCCAAGTTGAAGCAAATCGGACAGTAACTGTAGGAGGAGTTGTCCGGAAAAGCATTTTCGGGTCAAATCAGGGGACATAACTCAAAAATTATTGGTCCGATTTCCGTGAAATTTGGGTATTGCACATCTACTGGTGACAATGAACACTAAAAGTCTTGTGCCAAGTATGAACTAAATCGGTCTGCAAGTGTAGGAGGAGTTATCTGGACAAGCATTTTTTGTCAAATCAGGGGCCATAACTCAAACAGTATTGGTCTGATTTCCGTGATATTTGCGTTTTGCACATCTTCAGGTCACAATGAACACTTGTGCCAAGTATGAACTAAATTGGTCTACAAGTGCGGGAGGAGTTATCCGGACAAGCATTTTTTGGTCAAATCAGGGGCCATACCTCAGCAAGTATCTTGCATATATACAGGTCCTAATGCATACCTGTGCCAAGTATGAAACAAATCGTTCAGTAACTGTAGGAGGAATTGTCCGGACAAGCATTTTTGTCAAATCAGGGGCCATAACTCAGAAAGTGTCGGACTGATTTTCAATAAATGTGCGTCTTGCACATCTACAGAAGTTAATGCACACCTGTGCCAAGTATGAAGCAAATCGGACAGTAACTAAAGGAGGAGTTGTCCGGACAAGCATTTTTTGTCAAATCAGGGGCCAAAACTGAGAAAGTAAATGTCAGATTTCCCTGAAATTTGCATGTTGCACATCTACAGGTCCTAATGCACACCTATGCCAAGTATGAAGCAAATCGGACAGTAAGTGTAGGAGGAGTTATCCGGACAAGCACTTTTGGGTCAAATCAGGGGCCATAACTCAAAAAGTAATGGTCCGATTTTCATGAAATGTGCATCTTACACATCTACAGGTCTTAATGCACACATGTGTCAAGTATGAAGCAAATCGGACAGTAACTGTAGGAGGAGTTGTCCGGAAAAGCATTTTTGGGTCAAATCAGGGGACATAACTCAAAAATTATTGGTCCGATTTCCGTGAAATTTGCGTATTGCACATCTACAGGTGACAATGAACACTTGTGCCAAGTATGAACTAAATCGGTCTGCAAGTGTAGGAGGAGTTATCCGGACAAGCATTTTTTGGTCAAATCAGGGGCCATTACTCTGCAAGTATCAGTCCGATTTTTGTGAAATTTGCGTCTTGCAAATCTACAGGTCCTAATGCACACCTGTGCCAAGTATGAAGCAAATCGGACAGTAACTGTAGGAGGAGTTGACCGGACAAGCATTTTTGGGTCAAATCAGGGGCCATAACTCAACAAGGTGTCAAACTGTCACAAGATACGCCCGTAACACTGCTTTATGTCGACAGGGGGAGCAGGTTGGTAAAAGTTTCATGGTCCTAGCTATTATACTTTTTGAGATATGCCCTGGACAAAAATGAAGTATGAAAAATAACAAAGGGCAATAACTCAAAAAATAGGCCAGGTAGAATTATGGTTCTTTTGCACTGCACTCCCCTTTGGCGAGATCTATACACCCATGAAGTTTCATGATCCTAGCTATTATACTTTCAGAGATATACTCCGGACAAGATTCAAGTATGAAAAACAACAAAGGGCAATAACTCAAAAAATAGGCCAGGTAGAGTTATGGTTCTTGTGCACTGCACTCCCTCTTGGTGAGATCTATACACCCATGAAGTTTCATGATCCTAGCTATTATACTTTTAGAGATAAACTCCGGACAAGATTCAAGTATGAAAAACAACAAAGGGCAATAACTCAAAAAATAAGCCAGGTAGAGTTATGGTTCTTGTGCACTGCACTTCGTAATGATGAGAATAATATAACTGCCAAGTTTAAAGTCAATCGGACTTAAGGTGACAGAGTTATGCTCCGGACAAAGAAGTGGACGCCGCCGGACGCCCGGACGCCACGGGTGATCCATAATACGTCCCGTCTTCGACGGGCGTATAAAAAGTATTGGTCCGATTTCCGTGAAATTTGCGTCTTGCACATCTACAGGTCACTATGAATACTTGTGCCAAGTATGAACTAAATCGGTCCACAAGTGTAGGAGGGGTTATCCGGACAAGCATTTTTTGGTCAAATCAGGGGCCATAACTCATAAAGTATCGGTCCGATTTTCGTGAAATTTGCGTCTTGCACATCTACAGGTCACAATAAACAATTGTGCCAAGTATGAACTAAATCGGTCTACAAGTGTAGGAGAAGTTGTCCGGACAAAGTTTTGGAGACAGACCAACAAACAAACCAACCAACCATCCAACCAACCAACCACTGGACCGACAGGCTGATTCCAGTATACCCCCTCCAAACTTCGTTTGCGGGGGTATAACAAATCATCGATCTCAAATACAATATCATGAATGCTCTTGTAAGTGCTAACTATTATCTCAAATAATAAGGCTGCTTTTAATTCAAAAGAGCCTAAATAACTGCCATTTGGTTAAGGGTTAACCCATTCCCACCCAATGACTCTTTTTTGACTCCCTACAACACAATAGCTTTTGAAACATTGTTGAAAAAAAAGAAATTGCATGTGGCAACCCTAAAAGACCAAAGTAAGAAAAAATTAATATACTTGAAAATGTCGTCTGCAACATTTTTGAATTTGGACACGTCGAAAATGCTATTATTTGGTATAGGGTAAACCCATTAGCAAATACTAAATTTTGAATAAGTCATGTCCAAATTCAAAGGTGTTGCAGATGACAATTTCAAGTGAATGAAATTCGATATTGTTTGGTCATACTGGGTAAAAAAACATTGCGGGAAATGAAGAAATTGCTTGTCACAAGCAATTTCTTCATTTATCACAATGTTTTCCAAAGCCTTTGTCTTGTAAGGTGTCAAAAGGCACCATTGTGTTGGAATGGGTTAAACCACAATGTTTATCAATACTTTACCTATAAGCTTCATGAAGCATCTCTATGTAAAACTTGTCAGTGTCTGTCTCTATTTTGTGGCTCTGACCAAATGGTGCATCTGTGATGATCTTGTCTACGCAGCTGTCATGGAGCGGTAGATCTGTTGCGAAAATTATTTATAACAACAGGGTCAGTTGTATAATGAACTTTGGAAAATATTGAGGCAAAAGCAGAAAATGCTGACAATCAGCATTTTCTCCTTTTGTCTCAATATTTTCTGTGCTTTTTGTATTTTGTGGTTCTGACCAAATGGTGCATCCGTGATAATCTTGTCTATGTAGCTGTCATGGAGCGGTAGATCTGTGGAGAAAATGATTTTGGTTATTTGTACAGGGTTTTAGTGCTTTGACCCTTTACAAAACAATATCTGATTTTGATGTCTAATAGAAAATACTTGTCATCAATATTTTCCATATGCTGATCTTTTTCCTCAATGTTTTCCTAGCACTTTTCTTAGATGGACATCAAAACTATCAGTACGTTCTGTTTAAGAAAGGATTAACCCATTAACAAACAACAAAATTTCAGCCTAGTCCAAACTCATAGGTGTTGCAGACGACGAGTTCCATTGAACAAAATTTAACATTTTTGGTCTTTCTTGGTAGAAAACTTTGTGGGAAATGAAGAAATTGCTTGTCACAAGCAATTTCTTCATTTTCCACAATGTTTTCCAAAGCCTTTATTTTGTGGGGCATCCAAAAGTGTCAATGTGTGGGAAAGGGTTAAAACAGCAAATAATGGGCACATACCTAGACATTTTCCTTGTAAAATCTGTACAGACTTTTGTTCTGGCCTGTATTCAATGTTCTCCCTGGCCAATGTACATTTGTTACAACAGTATACTTGTTACCCTTTCACAAATGGCAAAATTTTAAGGTGATCGTTGACCAAACACCGACATTGATACAAATTAGACTTGGGTGCAAAATAGCATGGAAAATTTTTAGGCAAAAAGAGAAAATGCTGATTATCAGCATTTTCTTCTTTTTCATCAACATTTTCCTAACCCTTTTCTTTTATGGACATCAAAACTAGATTTTGTTTGGGAAAGGATTAAAACAGCAAATAATCATTACCATACCTAGGCAGTTTCCCTGTAAAATCTGTACAGACTTTTGTTCTGGCCTGTATTCAATGTTCTCCTTGGCCAATGTATGTTTGTTACTTCAGTATACTTGTTACCCTTTCACAAATGGCAAAATTTTAAGGTGGTCTTATTCAAAAGCTGTAGTTGACCAAACACCGATATTGACACAAATTAGACTTGGGTGCAAAATAGCATGGAAAATTTTGAGGCAAAAAGAGAAAATGCTGATTATCAGCATTTTCTTCTTTTTCATCAACATTTTCCTAACCCTTTTCTTTTATGGACATCAAAACTGGGTTTTGTTTTGGAAAGGAATAAAACAGAAAATAACCATGACATACCTAGACAGTTTCCCTGTAAAATCTGTATACACTTTTGTTCTGGCCTGTATTCAATGTTCTCCCTGGCCAATGTTAGCTGGCTGCTACTGATATCCACACCAATGTATGATGCTGCCTGAAAAATTTGTGACCCATCACGCTTAAAGGGACTTAATGGGAAGTGTGATAAATATCAACCCTAGTCAGTCTACGCGGATTGCACAGACTGATTAGGCTGAAAACTTTTCACTCTTAGTCATTTTCTTAGGTTATTTTCTGAATCTAGAATGTTATCCCTATTTTACTAGATTTACATTTTCAAAATACCACAATTGGTTGAAATCTGCTGAGTCTGGCCAATTTCTCGAAATTTGGTTCTATAGACACATGAGGTACTTTTTAGCGTGACGGTTCAAGTTTATTTTTTGTTCTCATTGTACAGGACTCATGCTGGGAAAGGCTATAGCCATTCCAACACTATTACTTTTTTTGACTCTACACAAGATAATGGCTTTGGAAAACATTGTGGAAATTGAAGAAATTGCTTGAGTCTCAAATAGAATCAGCTTGGGAAAACACTGAGGCAAAAGAAGAAAATTGGAATCATCAGCATTTTCTCCCCTCAAAATTTCCTGTTTCATATTAGACAGAAATAATGACATATCAACCTCCATTATTTCATCTGCTGCAGCTGTCAAATTTGGACAACTATAAAATATTGTAGTTGGGAAAGGTTCAACCCTTCTCATGCTGTTGGGGTCAATTTACTGTAATGACCAAAGCACATAGATGCAAGTCTTATTTTAGCCTACACTGTCTGTTTTTTACCCAATTATTGTGTCATAAAATTGAGACAAACTGACCAGAATGTCTCTTGAATTGGCAATTTATTTGAAATGGAATATAAAGTCAGCAGGATAAGGGTTAATGTTGAAAGGAGAAAAGTAAGCTATGAAGGCCACAAACCTGACATAGATGAAGAGCCTCTAGAAGTAAGACAGCTTTACCACACATTGGGTCCAATACTACATCACCTGTCTGGTGTTATGAAAGAATTATAAAAGAAGAGTTGTCCAGCATAGCTCTCCTGAAGGAAGGAAAGCTTGTCACACAAAAAACAAACAAGACCACCGTGATGGTCCTAAATCGCTCACCTGAGCCAAGGTGCAGGAGCAAAAATGGCAATTTTGTCATAATCAATGGCATATAACTTAAGACTTTCTCTGCCAAACAGGCTCAAAATCAAAGTTGTCCAAGATCTTATCATATACAAAAAACACTTTGTAACAGTTTTATTCCTATTGATTAATATTTGTGATTAAATTTGACTGAAAACAAAGATGACTAAGATTATAATCTAGCTGAAAATTACACCCATGTCTATTATTATCATCATTATTATTATTGTTATTATTCCCACCTGTACATTAGCAATATGAGCCATGATTCTGCAGACAGTTGATCTCAGACCATCATGCTTGATGTAATCTCTCCTAGCCAGGGGTTTTCTGAAAACAAAAGACAGTCATTAATCAATCTGATTAAAATCCAAAGTTAACTTTCCAGTAACATCTGAGACCCACCTGTTAGGGGTCATCTTCTGTGACCAATCAAATTTAGGTTCATAAAAAGTGAAAATCATAATAATTGACAAAATGCCAGCTGTCAATCAAAACCATCAATAAGCCAATGGACGATCAGAAAAATGCTACACCCCTGTTGTTAGTATTAAATTCTTCATTGAATGTGATATTGTATCTATCTATCAACTGATAATCAAAACATTCGGCATGCCAATGCTCCCCATTGTTTGTCTTAGATTTTATGTTGGGCGGAGCGATCTATCCATTGGCATTTGGTCAATTGTACATAAAGCCATGAGGATACCACCGTTCAGTGAAGAACCATGACTGTATATAACTAGAACTGTTGCAAAGCGGACGATTACCCCCATCTAGGGCCTTGTCACTGAAACAGTGCTATAGATCAAAAGGTTCTTGACTTAGAGCACGGAAATGGATTTTAAACAAAGTCCAATTGTGACCTTGACCTTTGACCTTGGTGACCCAAAAACTATGGGGCACCTCCTTGGGTCATGGGAAACAACTGTGTTAAGTTTCATGATCCTAGGTCAACCGGTTCTTGACTTAGAGCACGGAAACAGATTTTAAACAAAGTCTAATTGTGATCTTGACCTTTGAACTTGGTGACCCAAAAACAATAGGGCACCTCTTTGGGTTATGGGCAACAACTGTGTAAAGTTTCATGACCCTAGGTCAAACGGTTCTCGAGTTAGAGCACGGAAACAAAATTTTAAATTTTGACTACCACCCCCCCCCCCTTAAAAAGTTCAAAGGGGCATAACTCTGAAACTAATGACTGGATCAAGATGAAAATTGCAGGTGCACAACTTCATATGATAGGAAACAACCTGATAAAATTTCAGCAACATTGGTCAAAAACTGTGGGAGGAGAAGAGGGCACAAAATTATGTCTATGGACAGACAGACGGACAACCTGATTCCAGTATAACCCCCCCATAACTTCGTTGTTGGGGGTATAACAAGATAACCCTTTCTCTAACAAGACCTGGTTTTGACGTCCCTATTAGAAACAATTGGGAAATCATTCTCCTTTTGCCTAAATATTTTTAATGCTACATTTTACACAATTTTTCTTTTTAGATCCATTTTGTCAACTTTAGCAGCTTTCAACAACCCTAAAATTGTGCTGTTTGGGAAAAGGATAACCAATTTGGGTTTTTCAGATGACCCCGAACGGGTGGGTTTCAGATGTTTCTGAAAAATTTAACATCAGATTTTAATCAGACTGGTGATGAATGAGCTGGAATCTGGAAAAAAGACTCCCTACTGTATTTGAGACCAACATGGATCTTGATCAGCATGTGCATAAGCAAAGTTTGATCAAGATCTGTGTCATTCTCTCTTAGTTTGAAGATCAGTATGGATCATGATCAGACTGCACTTTAGCAGATGCTGGTCTGGATCCATAGTGGTCTTAAATACTTTAACTCTTCCCCACTGGTGGTGAACTCGGCCAAAGCGAGGGACATTTTTTCGCGAACAATGTATTCAGTCGGTGTTGTTATAAAATCTCGTAACTACGGCTTCGTTAAAGCCGTAGTTACGAGATTTTATAACAACACTGACGGTTTGTCATTGCATAATGGTAAACCCGGTCTATTTTTAGAACAAATTCATTGTCATTAGAAAAAAAATCTTTAAATTCACATTCAAACGCAAAATATCTATACCTTGTTGTAGAGGAAAAACGTCCCTCGCTTTGGCCTAGTTCACCACCAGTGCCCCAATCAGCAAAGATTTGGACTGCTACAGAGGACAAATTGATGCTGAAAAGCTAGAATTTCACAACAAATTAGCAGAGAAAATGTTGAGGCAAATGAAGGAAATGCTGATTATCAGCATTTATCAGCATTTTCTTCTTTTGCCTCAATGTCTTCCCAAGCCTTTTCTATTAGGAATGTCAAAACTCCATCTTAATTAGGAATGTGATTAGAGCCTTTTTTTCTCAGATCTTAGCATGTTTGAATGGTGATTATAAATACAATATCAATCAAACACCTTAAACAATGTACTTGTTTTAAACTCCCTAACATTGCGAAATGAAAACTCTTTAAACCATTACCAAACAATACAATTTTAGACATGTCCAAATTCAAAGATGTTGCGAACGACAATTTCAATTGAATGGAGTTTTACATCATTTGGACTTTTGGGAGGAGTGCATCAGTGTAGAGCTTTAATTTTACAACCTTATGGACACAAATAAAGTCTTACAGAAAAACAGGAATTCCAACAACCATAGCCTCATCACTCATATGGATACAACTGAAATTGAACAAAGAAAGTGTTCTAGACAGACAAGCAAATAGACAGTCTGACAGTTAGAGAGACAAACAGACTGAAAAGGGGCAAAGCAAGCAAATATATCTTCACAGTTTTTTTAAATTAACCATTTCAAAAACAAGACCAGGTTTGGAGGTCCGTAATAGAAAGACTTGAAAATATTAATGTAGAATACTGTAATGTGGCCATTTTGAGATTCATAAAACATCAGATTTTTTTCAAGCTTAGTCATTACACATCAGAACGTCGTTTGAGACATCCTTTAATAAGGTCGAGTCTAAAATTCCACGATCATGTAATGGTTAAAAAAACAAGCACTCACATTTCTATGTGTGGGTGTCTCAGGTCTATTTTCCACCCCATCAGTTTACTTAACAATACACCCATCTGCTTCAAAGACATCTGTTGTAAGGAGAAAAATTCTCAAACCCTCTCCCAAACATTGATGCCCATCATGGTAGGGGTTTTGGAAAACATTGTGGAAAATGAAGAAATTGCTTGTCACAAGCAATTTCTTCATTTCCCACAAAGTTTTCCAACCCAAAATGAGAGGACTTGAGAAATTTTTATAAAGTTTAAACTGATGCCTATGTGTGGGTGTTTCAGGTCTATTTTCCATCCCATCAATTTACTAAGCAATACACCCATCTGTTTGGAAGACATCTGTTATAAGGAGAAAAATTTCATTCACTAGATATTGTCGTTTGAGACATCCTTGAACAAGTCTAAAATGCCACGATCATGTAATGGATTTAAAACAAGCACTCACATTTCTATGTCAGGATGTCTCAGGTCTATTTTCCACCCCATCAGTTTACTTAGCAATACACCCATCTGCTTCGAAGACATCTGTTGTAAGAAGACACATTACCAGACGGAAAAATTGTAAGAGTGGTCCAAATACAAAGATGTTGCAGACAACAATTTCTAGTGAAGGAATGATTTTTTTTAGTCTTTTCGGGGAAGAAAACATTGCGAGAAACTATGATATTGCTTGTCACAAGCAATTTTTTCATTTTCTACAATGTTTTCCAAAGCCTTAATCTTGAGGGGCGTCTAAAAGCGTCATTGTGTGAGAATGTGTTAACCCATTACCAAACGACAAAATTTTAGGGCAGTCCAAATTGAAAGATCCTGCAGACAACAATTTCAAGGGTATGGAAATTTTAATTTTCAGGTCATTTTGGCTGGAAAACATTGTGGGAAATGAAGAAATAGCTTGTCACAAGCAATTTCTTCATTTTCCACGATGTTTTTCATAGCCATTAGTTAATGAGGAGTAAAAAAGAGACTTTGTGTAGTAATGGGTTAACCGTCTACCAAATAGTTGATGACTGTCATGGTAAGAGTTTGGGAAAACATTGTGGAAAATGAAAAGATTGCTTGTAACAAGCTATTTCTTCATTTCCCACAATGTTTTCCACCTACAAATACCACAAAAAATTCATTCTCTTGAAATTGTCATTTGCAACATTTCTGAAATTGGATCAGTCTATTTTTGCTGTCTGGTAATCAGTTAGCCCTTTCCAAACAGTTAAGAAATACTAGACAGGGCTCGAATTTCCACCGGCATACTGGCAATTTGCTAGTTAGAATTTGAAATTGCTAGTGATTCTATCTGAAACTAGATTTTTTTGGCAAGTGGAAAAATATTCCAAGCCAACAAGTTTAATCAATGCAACTTAAAAAGGCTTACAACACAACTTCCAAATATTGATTAACTTTACTTATTTTCAGACATGTCTTTTAAATTATGCTGCTATTTCTAAAATAAAATCCTTTATGATATACAAAACCAGATTGCAAGTGAATTTGCCTTTTTGCTAGTGATTTCAAAAGCCACTAGCAAAATATTGCGAGTCATTTTTTCAGGGAAATTCTAGCCCTGACTAGACTATACCAATTGGAAATATGTTGCAGATGACAAAACAGTAGGTCACATTAATGTTATTTGAGTACATTATAGCTCAAAAAAATATTGAGGAAAGAGTAGAAAATACTTTTTCACCTGGAGTTTGTTCCTTTGTCTAAATGTTTTCCTAGGCCTTTTCTATAAGTGATGTCAAAAACAGGGTCCGTAGTTAGAAACAATTCTAAATGGATTGTGTAAATGATACAATCTAAATTATATAACAAGCCATCTAATTGGATTAGACATTTATAATGTCTCGGCTAATCTGATGGATTGTTATTTTGCATACAATAGCAATGAATTTTGTGCTAGAAATAGACTTAGTTCAGCATTATCGTCGGTGTTGTTATAAAATCTCGTAACTCCGGCTTGAATCAAGCCGTAGTTACAAGATTTTATAACTACACCTACTGAAATACTATTGTTTGTCCGAAATTATATCACAGTTGACGGGATAAAATCGTTCCCTATTAGAACATGAATGTATTTACCTGTGTTTTCAGCTTGTGTCTGACAGATCCAGTAAATTTACACGACACCCTGAATGATATTGTCTCCTTATTTATCTGGCATATTGGTTGTCTTGTACAAAGTCTCTTTACCGGAGAAACATCAATGTCTTCTCTATCGTCATTGCATCTTTTCTTTGTATTGATTGTATTGATCACAGGATCTTTCACATATTCAGTTTCGGTCATGGTTCCAAATTCTCTCATACTTATTTCTCTCATACTTGTTTCTTTCATACTTGTTTTCACAATGTCAGCACCTAACAACTCTGTATGCTTGTCCTTCATGTCAAGTGACAATATAGTGGATGACTTTCTCCCTATACAAATAGGGTTGCTGGGATTTCTATCTCCAATTCTGTGTAATGTTTTGATTGCTGTGTCCCATATGCACTTGTTGTTTAGTTCGGTATGAAGTAATGTCAAAAGCTCTCGCCTGCCTGAAAACAGTTCAGAGCTTCAGATAAAAGGGGAGGGGGGCTTTATAACCCATTAGCAGACAGCAAAATTTTGGACTGGTCTATATTCAAAGATGTTCAAGACAATTGTTCCAAATGGATGAAGTTTCGAAAACACTGTTGAAAATGAAAAAAAATGTTCGTGTTGAAAAATTTGATCTCATATAAAAAGACAGAATAATATAAGACTGGTCCTAATTCAAAGATGTTGCAGAAAACATTCTCAAGTGAATGAAATTTTACATTTCTTTTTTTATTTTTCTGGTTAGAAAATATTGTGAGAAATGAAGAAACTGCTTCTCACAAGTAAGTTATTCATTTTCCACAATATTTTCTAAAGCCTTTATATAGATCTAGTTGAGAGTCAACAAGCATTCTGAAGTATTCCAAAACAATTCCAAGTCCCCTACCGGATTTATATATGTGTTTAGAAAAAGAAGCCCAAAAAATTTCAAAGTCCAGCATCCGTATCTTCCTCAAAAATCACTGGACCAGAATGAAACCCGACCTTGTTCTGTAACTTATCAATGCGGGTCTACATACCAAAAATCAGCTCAATAGCTGCAAGCATTAAGAAAGACAGTCTGGAAAACTGTGATTTCCCATAAATTTTCTAAGTCCAGCATCTGTATCTTCCCCAAAATCACTGGAGCGGAACGAAACTCAAACTCCTTCTGTATCTCATCAATATGTGTTCATATACCGAAAATCAGCTCAATACCTGCAAGTGTTTAGAAAAAAAGTCTGGAAAACTGTAATTTCCCAGAAATTTTCTAAATCGAGCATCCATATCTTCCTCAAAAATCACATGACCGGAACAAAACTCAAACTTGTTCTGTAACTCATCAATGCGGGTCTACATACCAAAAATCAGCTCAATAGCTGCCAACATTAAGAAAAAAAGTCTGGAAAACTGTAATTTCCCAGAAATTTTCTAAGTCCAGCATCCATATCTTCCCCAAAAATCACTGGACCGGAACGAAACTCAAACTTGTTCTGTAACTCATTAATGCGGGTCTACATACCAAAAATCAGCTCAAAAGCTGCCAGCATTGAGAAAAAAAGTCTGGAAAACTGTAATTTCCAAGAAATTTTCTAAGTCCAGCATCCATATCTTCCCCAAAAATCACTGGACCGAAACGAAACTCAAACTTGTTCTGTAACTCATCAATGCGGGTCTACATTCCAGAAATCAGTTCAATAGCTGCAAGCATTAAGGAAAAAAGTCTGGAAAACTGTAATTTCCCAGTAATTTTCTAAGTCCAGCATCCATATCTTCCCCAAAAATCACTGGACCGAAACGAAACTCAAACTTGTTCTGTAACTCATCAATGCGGGTCTACATACCAAAAATCAGCTCAATAGTTACCCCCGTTTAGAAAAAAAGTCTGGAAAACTAATTCACCGGACTGACGGACGGACGGACAGACGGACGGACAGACGGGCTGACTGACGGACAGAGTGCAAACCTAAAGTCCCCTTCGGCTTCGCCGGTAGAGGACTAAAAAG
>CAVMGG010001031.1:0-81761 GCA_963680895.1 Fragum sueziense | reverse complement strand
GACATAAATGTCTCAGTTACTATAATAAGGTCCCTTTTCCAGGCACTTTTTGGAAGCAAATTTTCCAAATTTGCTTCTCTTAGCAGCCATGTGTCTCTGCACTTTACCATTCTCTGCATACCACACAACATCTTCCGGTCTTCCTCACTATAAATAGTTCTATCAAAAGCAAAGATTAATGAGGTAACAGTCATTCGAATATTCAATATGTAAGTCTGAAGTTATGTGTAGATATTGAATTGTGTGACTGAAAATGAAACATTCAATTAATCATGTCTCTAAGAGAAGAAAAGATCCAGGTAGTAATTTGCTTTATTATGGTTCAAAGATCAGTCCAATGGCCTTCCTTGTAAATGGGTCAGTCGAGTTTACTGAACTATGAAATATATTCAGCTTACACAAACGATTAATATGCATGAAGTTGTGCTAAAAATAAATACAACTCCATCATGAAATCAAAGTATGCAAGGTATTCTGGATAATCAAAGTACTTAATCAAAATACTCTACGAATCAAAGTATTCAAGGTATTCAAATGGATAATCAAAGTACCTAATCAAACTACTCTATTTCTGGCCCCGGTTTCTCGAAAAAACTTAAGTACGTTCTCATGCTCAAATCTGAGCACAGTGCTCAAATCGCATGAAATCCACGTGAACTTCACTGGAATACCCTTCAACGTTGGAAAGTATCCCTTTGATGTTGAGCATGTTCTCATGAGAATATACTTAAGTTTTTTTTTCGAGAAACTGGGGCCTGGACAGGCCTACATTTTTGAAAAATTTGCTTCCAAACAGTACTGTCAGTACTTTGATTTCTAGACTAGCCCTAGTCGTTTCTGTTTGCTGTATTTGAGCAGGGGTTTTTATTATCCTAAAAGCTTGCCTCTATAATCCAAGTTCAAGGTTTTCATTACTGAACAGAAACAGAAACCTAGTATTCTAGACTAGGATGTCATTTAAAAAGGACTTAGGGACGTCACGGAATAAGTCGAAATATAACGATTATACCGGAAGTGCATTACCCAGGCCTTACCTTAATATGTAGTCAGAAAATGTCTTAATACCAAGACCATGACAATCTCGGAGAATTCCTATTATGCCAGTCTATCTAATTTGCGGTAGAGTCGTCTCATATGCATGGACGCCAAAATTGATATTTATGAATTCAGTCGCAAAAGAGGGTAATTTTTCAATCTTTGATATTTGCATGTTGTCAAAATGTGGAATACTTTGTACTTGTGTCTTGCCTATTCCACTCAGAAAGGCTTTGGAAACATTGTGGAATATGAAGAAATTGCTTGTCACAAGCAATTTCTTCATTATCCACAATGTTTTCTAACCAAAAAGGCAAAGATTTGTAAATCACCAACTTGAAATTGTCGTTTGCAATACCTTTCAAATTGGAAAAGTCAAACGTTTTTCCGTCTGGTAATGGGCTAAATTGAAATCTCGTCAGGGAAATGTCATAATGTTCAGGACAATACCAGTGTCGGTCTACCTAATTTGTTGTAGAATCGTCCCATATGCATAGACGCCAAAATTGATACTTATGAGAATATGTATGTTGCAACGGTGGAATTCCTTGCATTTTTGTCTTGCCTGTCTTCAAATGCTGTCAGGGAAAGGTCATAATGTTCAGGACAATGCCATCGTCGGTCTACCTAATTTGTAGTAGAGCCGTCTCATGCATAGACGCCAAAATTGATACTTATGAGAATATGTATGTTGCAAAGGTGGAATGTGGAATTCCTTGCATTTTTGTCTTGCCTATCTTCAAACGTTGTCAGGGAAAGGTCATAATGTTCAGGACAATACCAGTGTCGGTCTACCTAATTTGTGGTAGAGTCGTCTCATATGCATAGACGCCAAAATTGATTTTAATTTCATGGATTTAGTTGCAAAAGATGGTAATTTTTCAATCCTCTTCTCGTTATATTCAATATAGGCATATTGCCAAAACTGTGGAATTCCTTGTACTTTTGTATTGCCTTATGCCACACAAAAAAGACATCGAAAGCATTGTGGAAAATGAAGAAATTGCTTGTCACAAGCAATTTCTTCATTATCCACAATGTTTAATTATTGGAATCAAATTGGATCAGTCAAAATGTTTCCCGTCTGGTAGTAGGCTGAACTGAAATCTTGTCAGGTAAATGTCGTAATAATATTCAGGACAATGCCAGTGTCGGTCTACCTAATTTGTGGTAGAATCGTCCTATATGCATAGACGCCAAAATTGATATTTAGGAATTCAGTAACAGACGTGATTATGCTAAATTTACATGGGTATAGGACAAAAAATCACATCCATTTTCCGGAATTTATTCTTTCTGTTTTGGAATCGATGTGAAATATGTAATTTAGAATACAAAAGAAATATTTCTTCTTTTCGCCTTTTCGTCTAGACACCTATGTAAAAATGTAATTAAATATTCAATAGCAATATTCTTCTCCTAAATCTGAAGACCCACGTTTTGATGAACGATTTTCTAGAAAATTAAGTCTCCTCGTTTCACGAATTAGCATTTCAAATCGAAGTCTATGTACATTCCGTTTAACCTATTACCACAAAGTGACTCTTTTTTATTCCCATCCAGAAATTGGCTTTCAAAGACATTGTGGAGAATGAAGAAATTGCTTGTGACAAGCAATTTCTTCATTTCCCACAATGTTTTCTATACAAAAAGACAAAATATTGTAACATTTCATTCAATTTAAATTGTCGTCTGCAACATCTTTGAATTTCGACAGGTCTAGAATTTTGTTGTTTGATAATGGGTTAACCCTATACCAAACAAGCATTTTGAAAACACTCTGATGTTTGAATGATGTGTGACACATATTTCACTTCCATTGAAATGCTCAAAGAAACCCTGGTTTTGACGCCCTTATTTGAATTATTTAGGTTAGGAAATACATAGAAACAAAAGCTTATTCCTAAACAGTAGTTTATCCTCTTCCATGTAAAAAAACGCTTAAGCCTTAAACTTATTGTAAAAGATGTGTTGTTTGGGTAAGGTTAAGGCGAATATCTAATGACCCTTATCATATGTGGCATGATCATTAAGGGCCAAGAATCCTACATAATTAGCACACTCGAAATTACGTAAGAAAGATCTATGATAAGCAGTAAGTGCATAGTTCCGATATTAGACCTTTCTACCTTTTGAAACTACACAAATACACGTTTCTTTTGGCATCAGCCTGTATTAGAGAACAACGTGGATCCAGATCAGCCTGCGTATACACGCAGTCTGATCTGGATCCATGTTGTTCTCAATTGCTTTAGTGTCACTTTACGCAGATTCGCTTATATTACTATTCATCACATTCTACATTGTGTAAGAAAGATCTATCATAAGGAGTAAGTGCTTAGTATCGAATTAGACATTTCTACCCCAAAATGATCCATGGAAGCATTTGAAACTACATGTACATGTATGTGTATTTTCTCAGATCAGCGTGTGTCTGTATTAGAGTACGGCATGGATCATGATCAGACTGCGTGTAACGCAGGCTGATCTTGATCCAAGTTGTTCTCTAATACTTTAGAGGCCCTTTACACATCCCACATCAATTATCAATTAGCTTTGCATTATGTAAGAAAAGTCTATGATAAGCATTTAGTGCTTAGTTCCTATATTACACTTCTCCACCTTTTGAAACTACACATGTACATGGTTCTTTCAGATCAGCCTTAATTAGAGCACAACATGGATCCAAATCAGACTGCGTAAACACGCAGTCTGGTCTTGATCCATGCTGTTCTCTAATGCTATAGTGGGCCCCTTACACAGATTCCGATTTTACCCCTTTCCCAAACAACAAAATTTTCGACCGTTCTGAGGGTCACTGCCTATGACAAAATATAGGTTAGTAAAGTAAGGATTTGTGTACAATACAGCTCAGAAAACATTGAGGGAAAAGGAGAAAATGGTGATAAATCAGCATTTCCTTCTTTTGTCTAAATATATTTCTGTTGGGAACGTCAAAACCAGAGGTGCGTTCTGTAGAGTTAGATTTCTTGAGATATCTTGAGATTTCTTGAGATGTTTTAGGATAAAGCGTTCCTCTGAGCAAGACTTTTAAGACGATCACTGGGAGCCGCCATTGCTCTATACTTCTTTCAGAACACCTCGGTAAATTCTGTAGAATCTCTTTTTGGTATTTTGGAGATAATTGACCGAGTTGTTCCGAATGCTCCATGATTCATAAACCGCGGAGTTCCGAATGCTCCGTACTTCATACAAATGACGTCATGATGACGTCATTTGTATGAAGTATGGAACATTGGGAACACCTCGCTTATAATCTCGGTCTCAAAGACGCTGTATCAAAACATCTTAAGAAATCTTAAAAATCTCGCTCTAAAGAACGCGCCTCAGGTCTTATTTGGGAAAGGGACAATTATCAATTAGCAGACTCTACATTATGTAAGAAAGATTTATGATAAGTAACAAGTGCTTAGTTCCGAATTAGGCTGCACCGCGTGATTAGGGGAACGCCTTTGGAAAGATTCTGTTCCTGTGGAGCGACAATTAATGTAAACCGTTTCCCAAACAACTAAACTATTGATATAGACGACAAAATGAATGTTATTTAAAACGGAATTATACAATATGATTATCACAGAAAAATATTTAGGCAAATTGCCTCTTTTGACTTAATGCTTTCCAAAGCTTTATCCACAGTACGTAACTATGGACGCCACAGCCAAGTATTGTTTGGGAAAGGGTAAATTTGTGATTTTCTGTGCATTCAGTTCATATTCATTAATGACGTTTCTAGTTTATGCTTTATAATTATCTAATAAATATCACAGAGCGCCCTACTAAGTACTATAAAGGGCAATCGAATTAGGAGAAACATAACTGAGCAATAAACATGCAAAATAACTGTCGCTTTTAAACCTTTCCGAAACAAAATCTTCTTTTGGGATTTTTAATACAGGAAGTTTGGGAAAACATTACGACAAAAGGAGAAAATGCTGATAATCAGCATTTTCTCCTTTTGTCTCAATATTTTCGACTTAAAATACACACAAAGTCTATAATTATCAACAGCAGTTTTGTCTTCTTACCAGCGTCCACATTGGACAACCCGACATTTTGTTGTTTGGGAAAGGGTTCATAACAATGATGTGCAATGCACTATGTTATATCAAACTTGTTTTAAAGAAATAATAAAATGTCAGTTTCTCTTGTAGCCAATTGTGTATTTAAAAAGAATTAGCACTATTTGAAAGCATTCTTAAAACGTGTTAATTCCTATTTTGGTAATTTGTGTTTCTGCATATCAAGTGTGCTTACCCACAACAACGATCATAATCCTGTTTTACTCAAGTCTAAAATCTTTTCATTTCGTAAAATTAACCGCATATTGCGGAAACGATTTGAAAAAGAAAGTGCTGTAAGCACTGTAAACCGGGCTGCTTTGAATGCTTGTATATATTAGTATTTCAATATTGTTTCTGCAAAAACAATCAGTGGTGTGTATGTTTATTTTCGAGAAGCAATTTTATTATCTTTGAAGGCAGAGAAAAATCTTGTCGTCAGCAATTTCTTATTTGCCCCAATGTTCTCCGAAGCTTTTAATGACGACAAATCCGGGACTTGTTTAAAGGGACATTTCATTCCGATTTCAATTTTTCAAAGTATGTCTTGATGCCAAGATGAGTTATTTTAATGAGTATAAATACATGTACTATTAGTTTTTTGAAGTTGTTGCCAATAAGCGAGAAACGCGCATTTAAAGTCGAGACATAATCGATAAATTGCATATAAATCCGAACTGTTGTCCACAACAATTTGTTCAATTTTAACACAAAAATACAAATTTCTCGTAAACGGCGCAATATTTTGGCTTGAAATTTTCAGAATTTTCATAAGGAAATATGCTTTTTCAGATAAAAATAAAAGTAAAATTTATGACAAAAAATTCTGAAATGTCACTTTAAAAGTTTAAAGTAAAGGAGTGAATGTGTATGAGGTCAATATCAAAGCTAATTTTCTTCAAAAACGTCT
The DNA here is from genome assembly GCA_963680895.1 of Fragum sueziense. Classification (NCBI taxonomy): domain Eukaryota; kingdom Metazoa; phylum Mollusca; class Bivalvia; order Cardiida; family Cardiidae; genus Fragum; species Fragum sueziense. The sequence goes on along the minus strand of CAVMGG010001031.1, from coordinate 75,737 downwards.
TAACTACAGCTTATTTTAAGCTGTAGTTAGGTGGTTTTAGAATAAAAGCAGCGATGGTTTTATCCTTTAACCCTTTCCCAAACAAGACCTGGTTTTGACGTCCCTAATTGAAAAGGCTTGGGAAAACATTGAAACAAAAGAAGAAACTGCTGATAACAGCAGTTTCTCCTTTTGTCTCAATATTTTCTATGCCATATTTTACACAAATCATATCTTTAATACCATCCATTTTGTCATTTGTGGCAGTTTTTGAAGTGGATTATCCTAAAATTCGTCGTTTGGGAAAGGGTTAATAGGTACTTAACTATCAAGGCAGCAAAGACACAAAATAATAAACAATAAAGATACAAACAACTTGTGGACAAATATTTGGACTTGTGTTTCTCGTGTTCATAGACTGCTTTTCTTCAAAAATATTGTAAGTACAGCTTGTTTTAAGCTGTAGTTACGAGATTTTTTTAAGAAAAGCAACGACAGTTTTTATCCTTTGATAGGTACTGAAGTTTCTAGGCAGCAAATAAATTTAGACAAAATAATAAACAATAAAGATGCACACAACTTGTGGACAAATATTTGGACTAGTGTTTCTAGTGTTCCCAGACTGCTTTTATTCCAAAAACCTCGTAACTACAGCTTATTTTAAGCTGTAGTTACTAGGTATTGGAGAAAAGCAACTATATCTTCATATCCCATTAGGTACTTAACTATCAAGGCAGCAAAGACACAAAATAGATAAACAATAAACATGCAAACAACTTGTGGACAAATATTCGGACTAGTGTTCCTTGTGTTCACAAACTTGGCAATAGTGATTTCCTTCGCAACGCCCTATTGGACCGAGGAGAACAATTTCATCATAGCTTATAGAAGCAATAAGGGTCTGTGGGCAGAATGCAGTTCGCAGGATTGTACATGGTTCTTCGATGACGACTACAACCTCAAATTCTTCGAGACTCAGACTCCTGGTAAGTTTACGAACTTTTTTTATTTCGCTAAATACGTTGTGGAATATAGCTGCTTTTCAACAAAAACATCGTAACTGCAGCTGAACAAGCTGCAGTTACGATGGTTTTGTTAAAAAGCGATGATATATTGATTCTTTCATGTAGGTGGGATTGTACCACATGTGAATCGTCTGTCCTGTTTTATATAGTGAAATACAAATTTAAATATCTTTAAATTGAATATCAATAGTTTATAATTACTGGAACAGAAAAAGGGGCATGGCCCATTGAAGCAACAAAGGACTGTGGGCGGAATGCAGCTCGCAAGTTCTTTGAGACCCAACTACCTGGTAAGTTTAATTTACGAATCTTTTCTTTGTATATATTTGTTGTGTGATATATCCTCAGGTGGTTGGGATTACGTATACCATGTCGTCGTTATAAATGCAAAACCTCGTATCTCGTTTTTTGGAAAATTTCAAGAGGGGGTGTAATAACTTTTCCCAAACTGAAATGTTTTACTTGAAATTTGGACAGATTGTTCACAAATGATTTGTCATTAATACTGATCATAAAAAATATCTCAAAACCTGCAAGAATTGTCTTTAACTCCACACACAAGTTTGTACTTTGAACATCGCAAGAATCGACATATGAGGTTTTGCATTTACACCGACGATGTGTGCATCCTATTTCATTATTGTAAAAACAAAAATATATTGTGGCAATGTGAAAGCTTAAAATACAAGAAAGCGAGTTTCTTTGGTGTGCTTGGACCATAAATAAATGGCATGATGTCAATCATCGCACTCCTAATACAGATACTGAGTTGAGTTCTACTATGTTCCTAATATCATATCGTCGGTGTAAATGCAAAACCTGGTATGTCGGATTTCGCGATTTTCAAAGTTAAATCTTGTGTGTCCAGTTCTGAAAATTCTTGAGGTTTTGAGATATTTTTATTGAGCAGTGTTTATGACACATTATTTATGAACAATGTGTCCAAATTTCAAGAAAAACATTTCAGTTTGGGAAAAGTTATTACACTTTGTTCCTTCCCCTTTGAAAATTTCCAAAAACGAGATACGAGGTTTTGCATTTACAACGACGATATGTTATACAGTTCGTAATTCTTTTATTGTTCTTATTCGAAATAGACATTTTCTTTGACAATCAATAGCCGACATAAATAGCTTTGTATAGTTTACACCAATAGCGTCATTAGTAATTTGTCATAAAGTTGCAAGAAACACATTCGAAACCATTTCTGTTTCAATTTTGTATAGCTTTGGAACCAGATAAAAAAGTACGAGTTCACGCGAAATTAATACATTCATGCACGAATCTATGAAAATGATAAAATGGTCATACGAGACAAATTGAGAAACTTCTGAATGAGTTTCAGAAATGTTTACGAACGAATAACCACGTGACTGATGAAAACACGGACAATACAATAGATCTATAGAACTTGCCTTTCATTTGTCTACGTATCCTTGTCACATAACGCTACTTTTACGAATTGAGAGATTTTGCAGGCCAAAATTATCTTACAGAAAACAAAGTAGTATGTTATACAGATTTAGAAAAGACGTAAAGAAGTAAGGAAAGTGTGGATAGTCCACATTTCGTCTTTTCCCTCCCTATCAAAGCTGTTGTAAACATTGTATGAGTAGGAAATCAAAAGAGGGAAATGCTCGGGAATGTTTAGGATCGACATTGATGGCACTCTTGCGGATTATACATGCCGAATAGTGATGATGACCTAGGAACCAATTGAAGTTGGTAGTCACGTGGGTATATGTCATTCAGAATACTTTTCATCTGGGACCGTATTTACCAACATTTGTGAATTGATTGTCTTAAGCATAATCAGTGTTGAATCTAGAGGGGGCCATGGCCAAATTGATCCCCTAAAATCCAAAATGGCCCCCTTCACAAGGGAGTCTGAGCCCAAATGACTTACTTAAGTCAAAAGATCCTGAAGACTTTTCTGAATGAAAACATGCAAATAATGTCTAAACTTGTCCAAAAGGCCTATTACCATATAATATATTGTTTATTCACATAACATTTAGTTACTAAATAAATAATTATGTTGGATCACCCCCTCCATCAAGAGGTGTTGGCCCATCGGGCCCCCTTGAAGGCCAAGCTAGATTCAACACTGCATAATCATATTTCCATTTAGGTAATCTGATTGAACCGAACGGATTGTTGTGTATTCTTAAATGTGAACTTCTTGGAATTTTAGTCTGGTTGAGGAATACGAATCGACCACTGGTTTTACGCCGCTTTCATAGATTCTTTGGTTACATTTTACCGAAGTGTTTCATAGTGTGGAAGATTTGTAAATTAATTGTCGAAGGAATGGGGTAACAAAGCATTTTAGTCGTAAGAAAATTTAATGATACTAGCGGACGCATTCCTCGTAATACTAAAATGGTCAAACACGTGTTTCAAGTTTCACGCGATTCATATTTTTCCTTGTGTTTCCGATATGCATGTAGATCTATCAACTTGTAGCGCGCAAATATGCTCTCTAAAGGTCACTGTCGCAAGAATTTGCTCAGCCATGTGTCCACGCACTAAAAGATTCTGAATTTAAACACGATAAGTATATCAACTGATGTACCACGCCATTTCTAACAGCCACTCCGATTAACCCATTACCAAACGGCAAAATTTTCGACTTGTCCAAATTCAAAGATGTTGCAGACAGCAATTTACAGCGAAAGGATTTTTTCATTTCTTTGTATTTTGTTTAGAAAATATTGTGGGAAATGAAGAAATTGCTTGTCAAAAGCAATTTCTTCATTTTCCACAATGTTTTCCCAAGCCAATTTCTCGTGGTGAGTCAAAAAGAGTCACTGTGTGGTAATGGGTTAAGAGTATTCCCATGCTGTTCCGCGACCATTTTAAAGGGGCCCATACTAGGTTGTTGAACATACAATCCGTTTAACTTTAAATTATATTCAAGAAATATTGTGTGCATTCGCCACCCTGTATGAGTAGATTATTTCTGTCAAAGGGGAAATTAGAATTGAGTTCATTTTGTGCTTCTACATTTTATCTAACGTAGTAAACCCGCACTTTCTATTTAATAATATATAGTAACATTTGGAAAACATTGATACAACTGGACATTGATCAACAGTGAAAAACTTGTTACCTACGCTAAAACTATTTTCGTCTTAGCCCTAGATAATGCAATGCACCACATTACGGTGCAAATTTTGAATATCCCCATGTATTTCTGAAACATCTAGCGTGAGTCCTCTTAAATAGCAACAAGTGCCATTTTGGACGTAAACGGGGCGATTGTCTGTATTGATCATACTAGACCAACATTAGTAGAACAATATCGAAGTTGTAACCCTAATTTGATTTGATGATCCTGTTTACTTCCCTGGGAGAGTAGAGTCATTTTCTAGATTCAAACGATCACCTACAGCATATATTTTGGTTTCCACGCTGCTCTTCCACTATCATTCTAATAACAACAAGTGCCATTTTATAAGTACGACGAATGGTTGCTATATTGATTATACTAGACCAACATTAGTAGAACAATATCGAAGTTGTAACCCTAATTTGATTTGATGATCTCTTTTACTTCAAAGAAAGAGTAGAGCCATGTTCTAATTTTATTGGTGCCCACTTTGTTTTCAAACAATGTGTCTATAATCCTAGAGGGACACATGCTGGATATCTGAATCTTATAAACAGCAACAAGTGTTATTTTGGACGAAAACGGGATGATTGTTCGTATTGATTTGACTAGACCAACATTAGAAGAACAATATCGAGGTTGTAATCCTAATTTGATTTGATGATCGTCTTTACTTCCCTGGGAGAGTAGAGTCGTTTTCTAATTCCATTGGTGTCCAATGTATTTCAGTAGATAATTGTATTGGTTATACCCTTTCCAAAACAAGACCTGGTTTCGACGGCTCTGTTTGGACAAAATTGAAATATATTATTATGGTTGAAGAAATTGCTGATAACCAAAAGTGTTTTCTCTTTATGTATCCTCTGCTACATTGTACACTATATCACCTTTTTGTCAGCAGCGGCTTTCGATTATACACAGTCTAAATATTTGCTATTTCGAAAAGTGTTAGTTCATTTTTGGCAATTTGTTGCCTTTGCCAAAGTGCACGTGTGTTTAGAAAGTTCGAGCCTAAAACCAGATGGCAAAGGAAAGCAAATACTGGGTTGTTGAAATAATTAGAGCTGTGCGTAGACTTAATGTACATAACTTGCTACATACTCTTTAGTTTGGTTACAATATTATTTTCATCAGGAACATCATGTATGAATGAATTGGCCAAATTCACCTTTTCTATGTCGCATAAGGCTGACATAGTTTGGAACATACGGACTTACAACAATTCTGAAATAACCAAACGATATCCCTCCGTAATTTGTAGAGCTCTACAAATGACAAATAGGCCCTATCTCAAATCGGCCCGGCCTGAAAAATAGGCGATTCTATCAGAGCATGTCGATAAAAACTAGAATTCCCATTTATCACTTTTCTCCCCGAAATGGAGTGGTTTTCTGTGTCCGGGAAATTTGGTTTTATTTGTCGATAAGTACTAGCTATAATGTATTGGTGGCAAAAGACAAAATGCTGTATGTATAGATATTTAAAGCTGTAGTGAGGACGTTTCGAACGATACTCTAGTGTGCTTACGCTGTTCCTGGCTTGGTTGCATGTGGATAAACAGTCAAACGTTAATGGGGAACCATAGCCGGTTATCTCCCCTTGTTTTTCAGTAATAAAAACAGAGGGGCACCAAACGTTCAGCCGGCCCATTTTCCAAATTTTCTTGGGTTTTATCCTTAATCTCTATGGGGAAGTTGCGATTTTTATTTTGAATAAAGCATTTTGCTGATAAATAAAACTCTTGTCATGTTATAAATTCCTAAAAGGAAAACATAATGAAACATGAAATTTGAATTCTGCATAGAGATAAATATAATCATTTCTTTGTTCTATGGGTTAGTTGTAAATTTTATGGTGCAAAGGAGCCTACGGTAAAGTCCAAGGATACCAATTATAAGTACCAGCTATTCTCCAGAGAGTATTCAAGGGAGGAAACCGGCTACGATTCCCCATTCGTTTCTTCAGACATGTAGATATTTTCTTTGCTTCGGACCTTTTGTCCCTGTCCCACCTCTGTTTGACGTGTGACATGCTTTAAATTTTTAGGACAAAGCTTTAAAGTGACACTTCACAATTATTTTCACGTAAATTGTACTTTTATTCTCTCTGAAAGAGCATGCTTTATTATGAAAATTCTGAAATTTTCAAGCCAAAATTTTAAACCGTTTACGAGAAATATATATATATATATATTGTGCTAAAATTAAACAAATTGTTGTGGACAACAGTTCAAATTTATATAGAATTTGACGTTTCTGTCTCAACTTTAAAGGCGTATTTTTCACATATGAATAACAACTTCAAAAACCTGATAGCATTTCTACGCATAAGAATAAACAATCTTTCCATCAAGACATACTTTTAATAAATGAAATAAATGTGAAACGTCACTTTAACGGAACAAAAAACTTGATCAAATAACGTTTGTCTGTATGGTACCGGTATTTCAAATGATTGTAAATCTTGAGAAAAGAACTTGCCATTCTGATACCAACTGATAACAGCTTTGCTTGTGATATGTCTTGCTATGATAATGTAGACGATTGCTTTTGGGTCTGATACAGCTATTTAACCCTCTTCCAAACGTCAGAAATTATATGGTGGTCTCATCCAAAAGCTGACAACAAAATGGATGTTATTTTTAAAAAAAAAAAGATAGGATTTTTGTGAAATATGGCACGGAAAATATTGAGACAAAAGGAGAAACTGCTGCTTATCAGCAGTTTCTTCTTTTGTTTCAATGTTTTGTCTTTTCTTTTGGGGACGTCAAAACCAGGTCTTGTTTGGGAATGGGTTAAAATAACCTAAGCAGGTGCGAGTTCAATTGACAATAACATTGCTGTCTAATATATTTGAACTCATACTTGGCTCTTTCGACTCTCGACATTATTGCTTCACTAATATTTCGGTAATTTTAGTACTTCAATTTGATCACAAAATATGTTTAGTGGTTCCAACGAGCTTCAATATTTTTGAAAATCAATACATGGCTATCTTAGTTGAAAATCAATACATGGCTATCTTAGTTGAAAATCAATACATGGCTATCTTACAGTACTTTCAGTACTTTGATCTGGTCTGAAAATTCATTTGGTGATTTCAAAGAGCTTTATAGTTGACTCTGAACATTCCAACAGCTTCTAGGCACGTAAACCCTTTGCCAAACAAGCCTTTGTTTCGATGCCTCCAACACAGGACCGCTGTTAACCCTTTCCCAAACAAGACCTGGTTTTAACGTCCCTAATAGAATTGGCTTGGGAAAACATTGAGACTAAAGAAGAAACTGCTGATAACCAGCAGTTTCTCCTTTTGCCTCAATATTTTCTATGATATATTTTACACAAATCCAATGGTTTTCAATCTTGATTTTGTCGTCTGCAGCAGCTTTCAAATTGAAGCACCCTGAAATTTTGTTGTTTGGGAAAGGGTTAAGGCAGACATCAAAAGAAAGGGGAGCATGCCGATGACCAGCATCTTCTTATAATATTATTTCCTCGGTATTTTCTGGCGTATTATGAACACAAGCAACATTTTCATTTTCACCAATTTTGTCGTCTGCAGCAAACTTCAAATTGGAGAGATCTGAAATGTCCTCTTTTTTTTGGAAAGGATTAAATGAATAAAGATGATTGGTTTTTCGAGCCCTGGGTCTGCCAAGATCCAAATTGAATTAGGTCTTTTAGGGTCATTCGTGGAAAATCGGGAACTATTTTTCAAGAAAATTGGATAATATGATTAGCCGTGTCTGTTCTTTCATATTATGAGTCGCACCAGAGAAATGGCACTGATTTAAAACTTGAAAATTGAAAAAAGCGTTGCTTTTGAAGCACTTTATAGATTATCAAATTGAATAAAATATTTTTGCAAAAGAAGAATTTTTAATACCAGTATTTTCTCCTTTGATCTCAATCTTTTCTCTTCTATACCATAAACATAATTTTATAGTAGCCTATCTTGGTTGGGTTGGGATGGGATTGGGTATGGGTTTGGCTTGGGTTGGTTTGGTTTGGTTGGTTGGTCGGTGGGTCGGTGGGTTGGGTCAGTGAGTAGGTGGGTCGGTGGGTCGATCGGTGTATACTCGTATTTTGATATCTCGGCAATAATGGTTTGAAAATAATATTTGATCTTTGATAACTCTGAGCTAAATGTAGGATTATGAACATGTGGTAACATCCCAATTGGTCTACTCTCATTTCGTCTACTGTTTTGTAAGTGGTGTCACTCCTCAACGAAATGGGCCTATTAAATATATAGTAAAATGGGTCAATTTGGTAGCTTCTAGCTTCTCTCAGAAGTCTTTGTGGCACATTTTACTTATCCTGCCTGACAGACCATTTCTTTGTCTTTAATTCACTACCACGAAAGTGATATCAATAGCACCATCAGCTAAAATCACGCACCCATGAACACAGCCACCCTTGCAATTTGTCATCTCTTTCGGGATCTGCATGTGACACACCCCAATGAAATGTCACGACCGCGCAAGACACTAGTTCCCAACAAATTCATTAAAACACATCCTAGCAGTACACTGATGGTCTGGCAGTATACAGAACCACATTTCATGCATCGGCCTATTCTATAGACACAGAATCAATGCAACAAAAGGAGCGAATCCATTTTTGACGGAACTATGTTTGTATACTAAGACCCGGAAGCATTTCCCTTAGTGGAGTGTCTCCAAGTGCATTGAGTCCCAATTCGTCTACTGTCCCAACTCGTCTACTTTCGTGTCAAATCATCAATAAACAACATTATTTTTGTTTTCAGAAAAGAAATTAAGTCAATATATTCACAAATGAAATGAAAATGTTTACAACGTCGCACGAAAAAATTCGACGTCACGTGAATCTCTATACAGCGTCTCTTCAACACAGATAAAGCGTGTTAACCCTTTCCCAAACGGTAAAATTTTAGGGTGATCCGACTCAAAAACTGCCACAAATGACAAAATGGATGTTATTAAAGATAGGATTTGTGTAAAATACGGCATAGAAAATATTGAGACAAAAGGAGAAACTGCTGGTTATTAGCAGTTTCTTCTTTTGTTTCAATGTTTTCCCAAGCCTTTTCTATTAGGGACGTCAAAACCAGGTCTTATTTGGGAAAGGGCTAACAAGGGTTTATGCTAAAAGAACACTGATAGGCCTTACAATATCTGGGAAAGGGTTAAAAATTCATTTAAAAGTAGGTTACATGCTTCCACCTTAACCCCATTCCAATCCATCATAACACTGGCAGTGAGTGAATATTTATATCTCTTCAACACAGATAAAGCGTGTTAACACAGATCTGTATTGATAAGCCATAGATAGGCTTTCACAGTGGCGGATCCAGAGGCATAGGCGTAGGAAGAGGGGGGGCCAGGGGGGCCTGCCCCCCAATAATTTGAAAAAGGGGTCTGCCCCCCCTATGCCCCCCCATAAAACAACCCTTTTTCCATTTTCTAGAACGTTTGGCCCCCCCAATATTACAAACCTTCCTACACCACTGACTCCTCGGGTTCGGGGGGTTCGAACGAACCCCCCTTAGATCCTATTTTATTCATTTTTTCATTCATAATCAAACACAATTTGAAGAAATTAACCTAATCCGAACCCCCCTTGAGGAAATTTGAACCCCCTTTGAAGAAATCCTGGATCCGCCGCTGCCTTTCTAACATTTGGAAAAGGGTTAAAAAATATTTGAAATATAGGTTGCATGCTTCCACCTTAACCCCATTCCAATCTATCATAACAAATACTCTCCATCATAACAAATACACTCTGACATTGAGCGAGTATTTATATCTCTTCAACACAGATAAAGCGTGTTAACACAGATCTGTTTTGATAAGCCACCGATAGGCTTTTTAACATTTTGAAAAGGGTTAGAATCATTATTTAAAAGTAGGTTACATGCTTCCACCTTAACCCCATTCCAGTCCATCATAACAAATACACATTGACATAGAGTGAGTATTTATATCTCTTCAACACAGATAAAGCGTGTTAACACAGATCTGTGCTGATAAGCCACCAATAGGCTTTCTAACATTTGGGAAAGGGTTAAAAATATTTGAAATATAGGTTGCCTGCTTCCACCTTAACCCCATTCCAATACAACATACCAAATACACACTGACATTGAGCGAGTATTTATATCTCTTCAACACAGATAAAGCGTGTTAACACAGATCTGTGCCGATAAGCCACTGATAGGCTTTCTGTATACATGGGAGGCTTGCGATGATCAGATTAGTGAGATAACGCTAATGGCATATCCTTTATTCCCTCAGAAATCAACGAGTTATTGAGACATGCCGAAGTTTTGAAGAGGATGATGCCCTTGTCTTTCAATCCGTTCTTTCCCCTATTAGTATAGCTCACAATAAATGACTTAGCGGAGTATCCCTAGCTAATAGCTAGGAATGCTCTGCCAGGCCATTTATCGTGAATTATATCTACAAAATAATTATAGTGACCTCTTTTCTTGTCTGTAATTTCTTTCAAATATGGGTAAGAAGACAAAAATTGTGGTGGTAAGCCACATTTAAGTTTCTGTATACATGGGAGGCTTGCGATGATCAGATTAAGAAAGATAAAGGTAACGTTTATGACTTATCCTTTCATCCTTTGGGAGGGGGAAACCCTTCAGGATCATCAGAATATTATTTCCTCTGAAGCCTAGAAAATGTCGAAAGAAGAAGACGCTGTACTTATATTCCATAGTCACTTTCTAAAATTGGTCATATTGACGAAAAGCTTAGAAATCATCGAGGGGAAAGGGGAAATGCATATTATTTGTAGACAGTATGTTTACATGTCAAATTTTCGATGCGCAGAGGAGTCAGATAACGCTAATTGCTTATCCTTTTCCCGAACTGGAACTAAAGAGCAGTTTACAATATTTCCAGGACATTCGCTTCATACGTATCCTATAAAACATGTAAAAGTTTCTTAGCCTTTTCGGAAACAAGCCCTGCTTTTAGCGTATCTTATCAAACAACTTTAGAAGGTCAGAACCAAATTTACGGTGCTTTGAGAAAGTTAGTCTGGCCCAGACCCTAGTATTAAGGTTATAGTATAAACGAGCAGACCCTTTTTAAATGACATCCTAGTCTAAAATACTAGTTCAGCAATGAAAACCTTGAACTTGGATTATAGAGGCAAGCTTTTAGGAGAATGAAAACCCCTGCTCAAATACAGCAAACAGAAACGACTAGGGCTAGTCTATGAGAAAGTGTTCAACGAAGTCCCATAACTAAAAGTGTGCTGGCACTAAAATCAATGGGGTGGTTTGCTTTGTGTGGTAAACAAAGGGAAACAATTACGTTATGTATTGTCTCGGGGTTTATAACAGTTATCTACCGTTGACAGTTACCGAAACAAAACACGGTTTTTGACGTCTCCAGAAGAAAAAGTCTTTGGAAACTATTTAGGCAAAAGAAGAAAATGCTGGTAAACAGCATTTTCTTCATTTGCCTCAATATTTCATGCCATATCTGTATCTATACTAATCATATCTTTATCAACGCCCAATGTATCGTCTGCATCAGCTTTCAGTCTGTCGCTTGGAAATGGTATCTCATTCATGGCAAGTAACCATGCTAAGAGATCGACCCCGATCAGGCTGCATTTAAGTGCAAACTTTCTAAAGAGGAAATCCGGCCACACCGTATCCATGGAAACTAAAAAAATAATTAAGTCTAAAATCCTGGTTGATTTGGTTTGAAAAGTTGAAATATCTAAAGAAAATACGACTATAATTGCAAGCGTGGTCTGACATAAGAGCCCTTCAAAGAATAACTTTTCGTGCGAATCTGTCATTTTGGCTTTTGAAATATTTTTTTTCTTTGTCTTACTTTGTTTTGTGGAGTTACTAGTGTTGTTTCCTTAATTAAACCTAATCAACGCCCCCCTCCTGTTTTCAAATTATTCCTGTTTTTGTTTTCCACTTCTAAGAGAAGTTTAAACGTATCGTGTATTTGTAAAAAATGAAAATGTTGTTTCACTTATTCCTTATTTTTTCCAAAAACAGTGAAATATTAGGGATGTCTGATTTACAAGCTGCTGAAAGTGACAGAAAATATTGAAGTAAAAGGAGACATTCTGCTAATCAGCATTTTCTTCTTTTGTCTCAATGGTTTCTTCGTTCTTTTCTATTAGGACAGTCAAACCCAGGTTTTGTTCGGACAGTGTCCCTTTTCCAAACAAGACATGGGTTTTACATTCGTTATTTAATAACAGATTGGGAAACATTGAGACGTAAGAAGCCAACATGTATTTCTCCCTGCTAAATTCTACATAAATGGTCCCTTTATCAATATCCACGTTTTCATTTGCAGCCGCTTACAACTTCACGGTGTATAATCACGTGACTTAGAATTTCCGATAATCTTCAATAACTTTGTCAATACTTGACCAATTTGAATTCGGTTTGAAGCAGAGAAGGTAGAGAAATAGAAGGAATAGTACGGACGTGGTAGATTTTTAAAAAATCAAATGATAAAAAAGTTATTGAAGATAAACCAAAATTTTGGTTTATCTTCAATAACTTTTTTATCAGTTGATTTTTCAAAAATCAACCACGTCCATCTAATGCGTGACGCCTGTCCTCATTCCCTGCTTCAAACCGAATTCAAATCGGTCCCGTATTAACAAAGTTATTGAAGATATTCAGTAATTATTGCATCACGTGATTATCCACCGTGAACTTGGACTGCCCTAAGATCGTGTCGTTTAGTAAAAGTTTGATGTATCGTTACGTCGTATGGGCAAATTGTCCAAATCAGGGCGTTTCTAACATAAGTCATGTTGTCGATTGGGCGGCGAAAATCATCGTATTATCGTAACTGTACGTATTATAACATACATTTAGTGTTGTTTAATTGCCATTTGATGTAACAATAAATGATTGACAGGACACGACAATGGGTATCATTGACATTTTAACCCTTTCCCAAACAAGACCTGGTTTTGACGTACCTAAAAGAAAAGGCTTGGAAAAATATTGAGACAAAAGAAGAAAGTGCTGATAATCAACACTTTCTCCTTTTGTCTCAATATTTTCTGGGCTATTTTGTACACAATTTCTTTTCTTTATCAACATTCATTTTGTTGTCTGCAGCAGCTTTGAATTTGGACCTCCCCAAAATTTGCCGTTTGGAAAAGGGTTAAAAGGCAACTTACGCATAAGGTAAAACTGGACTATTCCATCATATTTGCTGCAAAAAATGCAAAAAAAAGATTATCTTATTATCTGAGTATGGTAGAGCATTGAAAACATTGCGACAAAAGCAGAATCAGCTGCTTATCAGCTTTTCCTTCTGTTGCTTAATCGTCGGCAAAGACAGTTCTTTTAGAGGTTCAATTACCGATTATAAGACAGCAACATGGACCCTGATCAGACTGCGTTTATACGCAGGCTGATCTTGATCCATGTTTGTATCATAATCATGGAGTCACGTTTTCATAAATTTTCTTTTTTCTATGACAAAATTAGCAGGACAAGCAAAACAAGCTAGCAATCTATTGTAGTTTAACCCTTTCCCAGACAAGACCTGGTTTTGACGTCCCTGTAAGAATGGGTTTTGGAAAACTTTGAGACAAAAGAAGAAAATGCTGATAATTATTTAATGCCTCAAATGTTTTCTGTACCTCATAAGATACAAGTTTTGTGTACATCTACATCCATTTTTGCCGTTTGCAATAAGGGTTGAATTGATATACATGTAGTACATTTTAACCGTTTGGGAAAAGACTAAAACGTCACGAAAAAATGTTTCCTTATGTTAGACGTTTAAAAGAGCCCAATGTGGATCTTGATCAGACTATGTGTATTTTCAGGCTGATCATGACCCACGGTAGTCTTCTTTGTCTAATCCCGGCCTCATATTGTCCAAAAATACCTTTTCCTCGTGTCAATACAAGCATGATGCGTCAAATGTTCACATTATTGACATTTATAGCAAGTGCAATATCATGCGACAAAAATGGTATGTTGATTGACGTTTCAACAACAAACACTTTTACCGAGTAATCGCATTGTTTTCTTAATTCCGTTTTACTACAAGTATAGGTTAGATGCGCTAATTTGACTACAGAGGAAACGCATTTAAAATATTAGATAGTTGTCTTTGATAAAAAGTGCATGTGACTAATATCAGAGGCCATAAGCAAGATTACAGTTTGCGAGAAAATGACTTGGTCAGTCTGTAGAATTCAACCTAAAGTTTGATGTGTACAGGAAAAGGTAAACTGAACAGAACAACTCTCACATGTTTACATTAATGGGACTAATATAAACAATTCCGATACAATGTTCTGAATTATCAAATCAAATTTGTCAACTAGACCTGTCAAAAATAAGAAGTCATCATTATGAACTTTTGAAAAGTTTCCCAATAAGAGGCAAAATGTCGCTAAACGAAAATACTGACACATTTTGAAACCTTACTAGATAATGGGTCGGGTAACAGTAAGAAAAATACAGAAATTGAGTCTTGCCAAGCAATTTGTTAATTTGCCACAAAATTTTCTACCAAGAAAGACCTAAATATGCAGAATTTCATTCACTTGAAATCGTCAACTGAAACACCTTTGAATTTGGACTAGTCTATAATTTTGCCGTTTGGTAATGGGTTAATCCTTTCCCAAACAAGACCTTGTTTTGACGTCCCTTATAGAAATGGCTTGGGAAAACCTTTCGACAAAAGAAGAAACTGCTGATAACCAGCAGTTTCTCCTTTTGCCGCAATATTTTCTGTATCATATTATAATTATACACAAATCCTTTCTTTTTCAACATTCATTTTGACTTTTTCAGCAGTTTTCAAATTTGACAGCCCGAATTTTTCGTCGTTTGGGAAAGGATTAAGAGCCTATGTGCACACAAATTATATCATATCTCAAATTTTTATCATCTTTTCTTGCAATGCGAATTGTAACTATCAGCTATTTGGGCGTATTTTTGTCCCACCTATACCTTTTGCGACCTTAGGTTGATTTTTTTTCTTTGGGAAATAAGCATTTGTAATTAAGGGTTCATTTCAAGCGACATTTCAGAATTTTTTGTCATAAATTTTACTTTTATTTTTATCTGAAAGAGCATATTTCCTTATGAAAATTCTGAAAATTTCAAGCCAAAATATTGCGCTGTTTACGAGAAATTTATATTTTTGTGTTAAAATTGAACAAATTGTTGTGGACAACAGTTCGGATTTATATGCAATTTATCGATTATGTCTCAACTTTAAATGCGTGTTTCTCGCTAATTGGCAACAACTTAAACAAGAGGACCATGATGGTCCTTAATCGCTCACCTGCACCTAGATAGAATGAAAGTCACAATGTTGTCATGTTCAAGAGCACATGATAAAAGATGCGAGATTATAATCCAGCTGAAAACTGCTTTCATAATCTTGAATGATCAATATTTGTCGCTGTTACAGTAAAAACAAAGTGGAAGAAAACAACAATTTTGTCACAGTCAAGGGCACATAACTCTGTTCTGATAAAGATATTCTCATCAACATTATGTCCAAGTTTTTTTTGATTGGTCAATATTAATTATTGTTTGAGAGAAAACAAAGTCGAAAACAGCAATTTTGTCAGTGTCAAGGGCACATAACTCTGTTTTTTTTAGTCCAATCAATCTGACAAATTGAAACATTTAAGATCTTATTGTCACTAACATTGCGACCAAGTTGTGTCTTGATTTGTCCATATTTGTGTTTGTTAGAGTGAAAATAAAGTTGAAAACTGTAATTTTGTGAAATTCGAGGGCAAATAACTCTGGTTTTTCTGGTCAAATCAAGCTGAAAGCTTAACTCATCCAGGATCTTATGGTCACCAACATTGTGGCCAAGTTTTGACTTGATTGGTCGATAAATATAGATGCTGCAGTGTAAACAAAGTCAAAAACAGCAATTTTGTCAAATTCAAGGGCACATAACTCCAGACTTCCTGCTCCGATCACACTGAAAATCAAACTTATCCAAGATCTTAAGGTTACCAACATTGTGGCAAAGTTTTGTCTTGATCAGTCAATATTTGTAGATGCTAGAGTGGTACCAAAGTCAAAACTAGCCTTTTTTGACGTTCAAGGGCACATAACTCCGGACTTCCCATTCCGATCTGACTCAAAATCAAACTCATCCGAGAACTTATAGTCATACATGTTTTGATAAAGTTTACTTAAGATTGGTCAATTTTTGTAGATACTAGAGTGGTAACAAAGTCAAAACTAGCCATTTTTGTCGTTCAAGGGCACATTACTCCAGACTTCCTTGTCCGATTTAACTCAAAATTGAACTCATCGGAGAACTTATGGTCATACATGTTTTGACCAAGTTTGGTCAAGATTGGTCAATATTTGTAGATACTAGAGTGGTAACAAAGTCAAAACCAGCCATTTTTGACATTCAAGGGCACGTAACTCCGGACTTCCTCGTCCGATCTGACTCAAAATCGAACTCATCCAAGAACTTATGGTCATATATGTTTTGACCAAGTTTGGTTAAGATTGATCAATATTTGTGGGTGCTAGAGCGGTAACACCAAAATGTGGACAGACGGACGGACGGACGGACGGACAGACGGACGGACAGACGGACAGACGCCGACGGACAAAAAGCGACCACAATACCTCACCTTGAGCACTTCGTGCTCAGGTGAGCTAAAAACTAATAGTATTTATACTCATTAGAATAACCAATCATGGCATCAAGACATACTTTAAAAAATTGAAATTGGAATGAAATGTCCCTTTAAGCTCACCTGAGCCCGGAATGTTCAGGGTCGGGATATTGTGATCTATAATGTCTGTCCTTCGTCTGTCTGTCTGTCTGTCTGTCTGTGTATCTGTCAGTGCGTTCGTTCACATTAAAAAATCCTCTTCTCCTCTCAAACCAAAAGGCACAGAGTTTTGATTTTTGCAGGTAATATCGTCTCAATACCATCTACTAAAATACTCCAAACTATTGTGGTATAAGGAAATTTTATTGGCACATTATCGTGTCGGGTTTCGAATTTCACATATAGGCAAATATTGAAGTCTGAATTGCATTCCTCTTCTTTAAAGCCATTTGGCGAAGAGCTTTGATTGAAATCTTGCATGTAGCACGACTCTAAACAACAATTCTTCGAATTAGTTTCCTGTAACAAAGATGTACATAACGCCGTGAGTACTTAAATGATGCAAAGGAAAGTAAAGTAAGAAAAATAATGTTTGGTTTAACCCTTTCCCAAACAAGACCTGGTTTTGACGTCCCTAGAAGAAAAGGCTTGGAAAAACATTGAGACAAAAGAAGAAACTGCTGATAACCAGCAGTTTCTCCTTTTGTCTCAATATTTTCTATGCCATATTTTACACGAATTCTGTCTTTGATAACTTCCATTTTGTCATTTTTGTCAGTTTTTGAAGTGGATCACCATAAAATTTTGACGTTTGGGAAAGGGTTAAAGTCCGAAATCTACGAACTAATGGTCATATTCTACTAACTTTCCAATTTAACCCACGATCATTGAGTTTCAATTCGTCTGTTTACAGTCAGCGCCCCTGGAAGCCACAGTTCTTTGACTTTCACTTCCGTGTACCCATTAAACATCTGGGTGAAGAGGGGCAACATGTGGCAACATGTTTGTTCAGAAAAAATCCCTTGGTGCCGGGGGGATTTGAACCCACACTCTTCGATCCCGAAGCCCGTGTCCTAACAATAGATCACGGCACCTAAAGGGAAATAATTTCGCTGCTTTTCAACAAAAAAATTCGTAGCTGACAAGCTGCAGTTGCGAGGTTTTTGTTGAAAAGTGACGATTTACTATCTTCTCATCATAATCGCACTGCATGCTCTTTCAGGCGAGCGATTTAGAGCCGCATTAGTCCTCTTGTATTCTGAGGATAACATTCTTGGCAAGAGTTACACTTGAATTACAGATTGCATATTGACGCTTTTTGACTTACAAGAAAGGACAAGCAATTTCTTCATTTTCAACAATCTTACCCAAATTGGAAATATTTTTAAAATTTCCTCAACTCGAAACTGTCGCCAGCAACACCACCCAAATTGGAATGGTCCAAAATCTTGCCGTCTTGGGTTAAATAACAGATTGCACAGCCCAATGCTGAGGACCTCTGTTCTTTCAAATTTTCCCAGTCGAGTTGCTATGATCTACTTGTACTCTTTTCAAAACCACTGGTGGTGAACTCGGCCAAAGCGTGGGACGTTTTTTCGCGATCATAGTATTCCGTCGGTGTTGTTATAAAATATCGTAACTACGGCTTCGATAAAGCCGTAGTTACGAGATTTTATAACAACAGAGACTGTTTGTCAATACATATCGGGGTAAACCCGGTCTATTTTTTAGAACAAATTCATCGTTATTAGGAAAACTGTCCAATCAGATCTTTAAACTCACATTTAAAAGCAAAATATCTGTACCTTGTTGTAGCGAAAAACGTCCCTCGCTTTGGCCGAGTTCACCACCAGTGACTTTGTATGCAAATAAATGCTTGTTGGTCCAAATGCATGACAGACAAAAAAAGCAAACTACAGGCATTTAGTAAATAAGCGTTAATTTTCGCGTATGGGGTTTTCCCAGTTCAGTTGCTATGATCTACGCTTATTCTGTCTAAAATATTAGAAAAATCATATTCAAACAAAAACAAAAGCACATTTCAGTATGTATGCAAATAAATGTATGTAGGTCTCAAAACGGGACTGACAAAAACAAAAGCAAACGACAGACATTTAGTAAACAAGCGTGGTTTTTCGCGCTGGTTTTCCCCAGTTGAGCTGCTATAACGTTGATCTATTTCTGTTTCTAATTATTTGAAGTAGACAGCTTAGAGAAACGTCTCGCTTTTATATTGTACGCGGTGCAGGAAAGCACTTAAGCCTTTCCGAAACGGTGAACATTTTGGATTGTTACAATTTGAAAGAAGTTGCAGACGACGAATTGATATATGTCAAAAGTAGGAAAATGTGTATGTAATAACAAGGAAAATATTGAGAGAAATGAAGAAATTGCTGATCATTGATCAGCAATTTCTTCTTTTCTCTCAATGTTTTCCAAAACCATTCAAATTTTGAAAGGGACTTCAAAACCTGACTTGTTTGGGAAAGGGTAACACTGAATGATGTGTTATATTGAATATGAACCGGTGAATATAGTTTTTTGTGATTCATTGAGAATTCTAACGTGTAGTCTGCTATCAAGTCTGTGAAACGCGGTTAGCATAGGATGAAATTTTGTGTTTGTGTGGTAGCGTGGTTTATTTATTGGAAAATGCTTCAATATCAAGGAACTATGTTTTGAATTCCTTTCCCAAACGGTAACAAATTTTTACTGGGCCAGTTTGCGAACGAAAAATAGGTGTAGATAATGATAGGATGTGCAAACAATTATAAGCAAAAGAAATATTGAAACAAAAGAACTAAAGTCAGAAAACCAGTAGAAAATGCTTTGAAAATCACCTTATAGCCTATGTAAGACTTATTTTTATACGGGACGTCAAAACCCATTCAAGTCCGGGACAGAGTAAAGCAACATGTTTCTCTAAATCATTTCTCTAAGAAAACTCTGTTGGAAGTTATTACACCGCTAGCTGATTTATGAATATTCCATTTTTCCGCGTGTAACGTTAAGTGCTCGTGTATTTTCTATGTCAAGGTAAATTTCACAGAACCGGTTACCTGGACAATTAAGCGTCGTTGTCGTCCCGCAAATCCGCAGAGACTTGCTGTGTCTCATTTGTCTGTCCCTAAAAAAGAAAGTTTGTGGGTCATTTTGTTCTCAGATAAAATGTGTTAGGAATAACAATGGTTTGAAAACAGTAAGAATCGCAGACAAATTATAATCAACACATATGTAATTTCTATGCAAAGGTAAATTTTACAGGACCTGGATACTTTAATGTTACTTCCGGTTACTCGGACGAAAGCGTCGTTGTCGTTGTTTTTGTGTTAGGGCACTGTGCTGGCTCTTGTACATACAATCACGATGTCTTGTCTTAAAGTTTTGTACTCCTCCATTACTGTATTAGAAAAACTGAGTTCTCAAAAAAAAATCATTTATGAATGAAAATTCCCATTTATTGTTTCAAAAAGAGCGCATTCCTGTGACAGGGTAAATTTAGCAGAATCGTTTTACCTGATGAAAAGTGACTTCTGCAGTTTGGTGAAAATTCAGTTTGGCTAAAAGTAATTTGCTAAACAGTTTTACATTCTGAATTTGAAGAAAAAAGATTTCAGTAAGTTAATAAAGCGTAGCCCTTTACCAATTATCTACATTAAAACTTACACAGATGTAACATGCAGGTGTTTCTAAGAGTATTTTATCTTTGTATTCATAATTATGGCATTGATGGGCTAGGTAATCTATTATAGAAATGTTTAGCTCACCTGAGCACGAAAGTGCTCATGGTGAGCTATTGTGATACCGCAGTGTCCGGCGTCCGTCGTAGTCGTCCGTCGTGCGTCGTGTATCGTCTGTCAAAATTTACCTTGTGTACACTCTACTCTACTCTGCCACAGTTTTCGCCTAATTAACCTTAAAATTGGTCAGAATAAATGTCTCAATGAAATCTCGGACAAGTTTGAAATTGGGTCATCTGGGGTCTTTAACTAGGTCACATGGTCAAATCTTAGAAAAACCTTTTGTGCACTCTAGAGGCCACATGTTTCGCCCAATCAACCTAAAATTGGTCAGAATGATTGTCTTGATAAAATCTTGGACAAGTTTGAAATTTGGTCATCTAGGCCCAAAACTAGGTCACTGGGTCAAAGTTTAGAAAGACCTTGTATGCACTCTAGAGGCCTTATTTTTTGTCCAATCAAACTGAAAATTGGTCAGAATCATCGTCTTGAATTAAATCTTGGACAAGCTCCAAATTTGGCCATCTGATGTCAAAAATCCAGGTCATGTGGTCAAATCTTACAAAAACCTTGTATGCATTCTAGAAGGCACATTTTTTACTAATAAATCTGAAAATTGGTCAAAATGATTTTCATGATAAAGTCTCAGACAACTTTGAAATTTGGTCATCTAGGGTCAAAAACTAGGAAAATCCTAGAAAAATCTGGTGCGCACTCTAAAAGCCACATTTTGTGTCCAATAGACCTGAAAATTGGTCAAAATGATTGTTTTGATGAAATCTCGGACAATTTAGACATTAGGTCATCTTGGGTAAAAAACTAGGTCACTAGGTCAAATTTTAGAGAAACCTTGTGTGCACTCTAGAGGCCACAATTTTTGCCCAATTAACCTGAATTGATTCCGAATGATTGTCATGAACTTGCTCAGAATTTTTGTTTCCATCATATCTATAATAAGTTTGAATATTGGTATCATGGGGTCTTGAAATAGGTATCTAGGTCAAATCTTAGTATAACTATTGTATTTAGAGTCCAGCTACATAATATGCAGAAAGCTATTATCTCAGGTGAGCGCTTCAGGGCCAATGGCCCTCTTGTTCTTTGATAGTTACAGGTTATTTCAAAAAGCTGTGAGCATAGAAACTCATAATGCCAGCATTTCTCCCTTTTCTCCAATAGTTTCTGTATTAACTTACAGACAGTACAAATTAGATAGGCCCTTTCTAAAACAGACCCTGGTTTTAATTGCACCCACTGATAATTCTTTTAGAAGCCATAGGTGAACAAAGAAGAAACTGCTCAAAGAAGTAGTGTGTATTCCCCCGCCCTGAATTTCTATGCTCTAAATAGTAGAATGTCGTCACTTTTCTTTGAGCAAAAAACACTTGGCAATACAGCTTTAAACAGGAAGGAAATGAAAGAAATTAGTATCATCTATTTTCCGTAACGTATAATATATCATCTGCAACACCTTTGAATATTTGGCCTATAGTAGAACTTAGTTGTTTGTCATAGCGTTAATCTAAAGAAAATTCTGAAAGATATAGATCTAATTCAAGTGTGTGGTCAGGGTCAAAGTGCCTCTTGCTTTCACCGAGTTTACCAAATTTATCCCCTTAGAAATATTAAAAGACGTATAAAAGTTCGTAAACAAAAGAAATGATTAATTTTCTAACCCTTTCCAAAATAATAGAGGTAATTTCTTATCTTGAGAAAATGCTGCAGACTTTGAACAATTTTAAACATGTATTTTCCAGTTTACACAATATAGAGGGAAATGTAAAGATTCTGAAAATCCTCATTTCCTTCTGTTCTCTCAATTCTTTTCAAAGGTTCCTCTTCTACGGGGTCAAAACTGGGTAATGTTTGGGAAAGGGTTAGAGGTCTCTCCTGTGGCTGACGGAAACAAAGTGATATTAGATATGACATTTTGTTGTTCTTCTTTTAGAACTAATATCCTTACACACGCAATAAAGGTTGTTTATGGAACTCATTTTAGTTCAACATGTTAACCAATTTCTTAACCCTTTCCCAAACAACAAAATTTTAGGTTTGTCCACATCAAAAAATTGCTACAAATGGAAAAATGGATGTTACTAAAGATAGGATTTGTGTAAAATATGGCATAGAAAATATTGAGACAAAAGGAGAAACTGCTGGTTATCAGCAGTTTCTTCTTTAGTTTCAATGTTTTCTCAAGCATTTTCTATTAGGGAAGCCAAAATCAGGTCTTGTTTGGGAAAGGGTTAACAAGCCATGGTTTCGAAATCTGTAATATAAAGAGCTTTAGTTAGACATCTATGCAAAAAGATGGTGGTCAACATTATTTCATCTGCCCCAAAATTTTCTGTGCTCTGTTGTTACTATTATATCAAAATTTTAGACAGTTTCAATTTGTAAACTTTTGCAAGCTGTATTGAAATGAGTGTTTAGATAAGGAAACGTTTCATTATAGCACAGGAATTACTGAGAACAAATGAGAGAGCTTGAATTCGCCTGAATTGTCCCCCAAACCTTTTATATGGGGCGTGAAATGAGCCAGGTTTTACATGTGTCACTATCTAGTAACGGTTACATTTTATGGCCTTGGTCAGTCTAATTTCGTGTCTAGAACATCAAGGCGTATGTACGTGTGAGTAATTTAGCAACTCTACCAGTTTCTATTTCTCAAATCTTTGCTTTTTAACGAAAACCTCGTAACTGCAGCTTAAAATAAGCTGCAGTTACGAGGTTCTCATTGAAAGGCGACGAAATGTTGACGATGCATAGAAAATTAATTAATATGTTCTTAAAGCAAATAGAAGCCGTTGAAAGTAAAACATGTAATTTCGCATTAAGATAATTAATAGCCAAGTGCAAGAGAACAAACAAATATTTTTGTCATCTTTAACACATTTGAATTTAGATCATCTAACACATTGGTCGCTAGAGAAATTGTAAATCAGAATATCTGAGTCAGCATGCAAATCTTTTTTGTCACGTCAACTGCGCTATAAACGCAAAAATCTTTGAAATTCTGACATTTCATGTTCAGGCGCGAGATGCCTTGCACGTATTCCAGAGAAATGAATTAAAAAGTAGTCTAATTACGATATTATCGAGGTGGTCTTATTAACAGATCATAAGGCGAAACTTTACTGTACACTACATATTTGTATGCCAGCATCTCGGTTTTGAATTGCGTAACTTATATTTTATGGTTCACGTTTCTAAAAGATAAGAAAGACAAATCATATTTTGATAATTTAAAAGTTTAAATCTAAGATTCACTAATGCATATCAATTCTTATTTCAAAATAATAGACCAATCAGATCATAGGGGACGGCGGAGTAATTTAGTTCGGTTTTCCGATGACGATTCCGGCCAGGACTACTTTTGGCTACCAAAAATGGGATTTTGTGATATATTCGGTATTATTACGCTCGTGATAACGATAGCACTGACCTTAATTAGCATAGCCACGCCTTATTGGGCGGTCAGTGAGCGACCTACGGAATATGTGGTGGAATATTTCCATCAGGGACTATTTGCGACGTGTAAGAAACAGAAATGTGAATGGCTGTTCTTAGACAAGGAAGTGTTGGATTCGATTCCGGGTAGGTGCTTTACCATCTTCGCAGGCAAAGGATTCTACCTCCACTTTGTTCCTTACGTAAGGAACAAAGTGGAGGAAGAACCCTTGACTTGCGAAGATTGGGATTTATTGGTTGGTGAACTTCTGAACACATGTTCAGTATTATTTTCAATTGGACGATGGCAGCTAGTGATAGCCATTTGTGCCAGAATGAACGTAACATCCATCCAATCTCAAAAGTTTTCATGGACCATATGAAGTTTAGCAATATGAGATAACGTTTTAAGCATTTAATTTCATACCAAGAATAATGGCCCACGAGCATCAAAATCTTTGACAAAATTCATGCAAATACAACTACCCATCACATTCTATACGTCTAGCCTTTTGGGCGGCATGTCGCCCTTGTGAGAACAAGTAGTTCCACCGAACGTGTGTTTATGCACACCAATAACATGCAACAGAATTGTATATGAAAAGGTCTATTCTTTTATACATACAGAAACATCGTGAGAAAAGAACGATATCAAATTTTTATCGTAACTCAATTTAGCTAATACGGCCCGGAAGCATTTCCGTCGTGGAGTGTCTACAAATTGTGGCTTTTCTATCTGTCATTGTTTCTCAAATCCTCCTTCTTTGGTATTGCCAAGTTTGTGTGCGCCGCCGGGTGAGCACTTAATTAATCATCGTTATAAATGATTTGGAAATTCTACGATTTTGCAAATTAATGAATTTTACCTGACGTTGCAAACTTTACACTTTATAGCTTGCTTTGGCGCGTAACGTTCGCAGCTCCCATACTTTTAACAATGCAAAACAGCTTATTTGCAAATCTTTTGATCTCGGAAGACGCATAATTCAGGAGTTTTTTGTGCGTTAAGTTTGTTTTTAGCTCCACTGGCCGAAGGCCAGCGAGCTATTGTCATGGCGTTGTGTCCGTCGTGCGTCCGTGCGTCCGTCCGTCCGTTAACTTTTTCTTTAAACATCTTCTCCTCTTATACCAGTGGGCCAATTTTGACCAAACTTGGCAGGAATGTTCCTTGTGTGACCCTTTTCAAAACTTGTTCGCGAATTTTTGATTCGTCAAAAAATGTGGGCGTGGCAGGGCGGGGCTTATCAGACTTAGAGAAATCATAAGAAAATTCTTTAAAAATCAACCATTGGGCCAATTTGAACCAAACCTGGCAGGAATGTGCCTTGAGTCATTCTTTTCAAAATTTGTTCACAAATTTTTACATTTGTCAAAAAATGTGGCCGTGGCAGGGAGAAATGGGCTTATCAGACTTAAAGAAATCATAAGAAAATTCTTTAAAAATCAACCATTAGGCCAATTTGAACCAAACCTGTCAGGAATGTGCCTTGAGTCATTCTTTTCAAAGTTTGTTCACAAATTTTTACATTTGTCAAAAAATGTGGCCGTGGCATGGAGAAAGGGGCTTATCAGACTTAAAGAAATCATAAAAAAATTCTTTAAAAATCAACCATTAGGCCAATTTGAGCCAAACCTGGCAGGAATGTGCCTTGAGTCATTCTTTTCAAAATTTAATCACAAATTTTTATATTTGTCAAAAAATGTGGCCGTGGCAGGGAGAAAGGGGCTTATCAGACTTATAGAAATCATAAGAAAATTCTTTAAAAATCAACCATTGGGCCAATTTTGACCAAACTTGGCAGGAATGTTCCTTGTGTGACCCTTTTCAAAACTTGTTCGCGAATTTTTGATTCGTAAAAAAATGTGGGCGTGGCAGGGCGGGGCTTATCAGACTTAGAGAAATCATAAGAAAATTCTTTAAAAATCAACCATTGGGCCAATTTGAACCAAACCTGGCAGGAATGTGCCTTGAGTCATTCTTTTCAAAATTTGTTCACAAATTTTTACATTTGTCAAAAAATGTGGCCGTGGCAGGGAGAAATGGGCTTATCAGACTTAAAGAAATCATAAGAAAATTCTTTAAAAATCAACAATTAGGCCAATTTGAACCAAACCTGTCAGGAATGTGCCTTGAGTCATTCTTTTCAAAGTTTGTTCACAAATTTTTACATTTGTCAAAAAATGTGGCCGTGGCAGGGAGAAAGGGGCTTATCAGACTTAAAGAAATCATAAAAAAATTCTTTAAAAATCAACCATTAGGCCAATTTGAGCCAAACCTGGCAGGAATGTGCCTTGAGTCATTCTTTTCAAAATTTAATCACAAATTTTTATATTTGTCAAAAAATGTGGCCGTGGCAGGGAGAAAGGGGCTTATCAGACTTATAGAAATCATAAGAAAATTCTTTAAAAATCAACCATTGGGCCAATTTGAACCAGACTTTGCAGGAATGTTCTTTGAGTCTCTCTTTTCAAAATTTATTCACAATTTTTTACATTTGTCAAAAAATGTGGCCGTTGCAGGGAGGAAGGGGCTTATCAGACTTAACCCATTGCCACACAATGACTCTTTTTGACTCCTCACAAGATAATGACTTTGGAAAACATTGTGGAAAATGAAGAAATTGCTTGTGACAAGCAATTTCTTCATTTCCCACAACGTTTTACTACACAAAATGACAAAAAAGTGTAACATTTCATTCATTTCTAATTGTCGTCTGCAACATCTTTGAATTTGGAGCATTCTAAAAATTTGCCGTTTGGGAATGGGTTAAAGAAATCATAAGAAAATTCTTTAAAAAATCAACCAGTGTGCCCAATTGAACCAAACTTTCCAGGAATGTGCCTTTAGTCGTTCTTTTTAAAATTTGTTCACAAATGTTTATATTTGTCAAAAAAATGTGGCCATGGCAGGGAGAAAGGTAGCCTGGGTTCAGTCGTCAATATACAATTTGGTCAATAAGATAGCGCATAAAAAATCAATACCCGTTAGATATCGCGGCATCCGTTTTTGATCGTGTTGATATTGATCTTTGGACCGGAGAAAGTAAAGGAGGGAAAAATGATCAGTCTGGAACCCAGTCTAGGAGAAAGGGGGTTACCAGACTTAGAGAAATCATAAGAAAATTCTTTAAAAATCAACCATTGAGCCAATTTTAACCAGACTTTGCAAGAATGTTCTTTGAGTCTCTCTTCAAAATTAATTCACAAATATCAATTTTTAGATTTGGCTGCCGCTGTGTAAGGCTTACAAGAAATCATGGGATAATTCTTCCACTTTAACCAGTGGAGCGATTCAGGCCCTCCTGGGCCTCTTGTTATAATCCCGACAATTTCCTGATAATGTTAATTGACAGATCAGCTGTTTCAACGATTTCGAAAAAGAAAACATTGTGCAGCATTTTCTGTAACGAAATTGTGACATAAAGAATGTCGCCTTAATGAATATCATGCCTGCACATGGTTTTGTTCGATGTTGTTTGTGTTAATAAATTGAATTAAATAAATTTCAATGCTGCATAGGTCTAGCATCATGATTTTAATTTCACAAAAGCCTCGCATATTAATTAAATTTTGTTCTCATATCTAAAGTAGAATGACTCGAAATGGCATACCGTTACCTAGCAGATGCCCCGTCTACTCCTGGGAAAGCTATTCGAAAAATCAGCTGTAAGACCTTGAACTGTTTTTCTCTCACTCTCTAGGAATGTGCAAGGTCGGGTGTTTATGTGTGCTTTGCTTTGCAATTGTATGGCTTCTGTACGATGCGCCGTAAATAATAGGTCCGTTGATTTTCAAATGTTATTTTGTTGTTTTTTCCGCAATTTGTAGTGTCTGTAAAACCTATTACCAAATGTCACAAATGGACTGTTCCAACTTGAAATGTGATTTTTGGTTAAAAAAAACATTGTGGTAAATGAAGAAATTGCTTGTCACAAGCAATTTCTTCCTTTTCCAAAATGTTTTCTAAAGCCTTTGTCTTAATGGGCGTCAAAAAGTGCCATCATGTGGGAATGGGATAATCATGTTGTGTTAAACATTATTAAAGATGGTTTACCCATTTCCAAGAAAGGACAAATTTAATGTAGGCTATATGTTTGTAAACGATTGCAACGCGTTCCAAGATGCACACCATGCATACAGCGATACAAAAGCAAAGCGTCATTGCAAAGCAAACTAACGTTTGACCAATCAAATCAAATGATTCATTTTGTCACGTGTTATCGAAGTCTCTTCTTGTATGTAAACTGTGTTTCGACCAATCAAATTAATCTGTTCTGAAAATGTTCTATGCATCATTGGGAACATTCACGGTTCGAGAATCTGCGGACCAATGCAATAGATCGCATGAATGAATAATCTATTTAAAAGCACTCAAAATGAACAATATTTGATTCTCAGGTAAGCCTACTAGACAAAATCTAAAAAATTTAAATGGTATAATTATTCAGACTGCCAGTATATTATCGTCGCTTTTTATCGAAAACATCGTAACTGCAGCTTTTGTAAGCTGCAGTTACGAGGTTTTCGTTGAAAAGCGTCGATATCACTTTCGAGCTCATATTATCGTTTGTGAATCATACATCACAACAAAATTACGATGTAAGCAACATCACGTGGGATAAAAAATCGTTTCATGTTTATGCAACCAAAACGTCCTACCGAATGATTATTACTCGTATCGCAATGTCTTTCAACAAAAACCTCGTAACTAGTTTGTTTTAAGCTGCAGTTACAGGGTTTTGGTTGAAAAGAGACGAATTCTGCTGAAGGCCTTCAACAGATAAGAGTGCAGCAAGCTTTTTTGCACTTACAAAAACAAAAGGGCAATGATCTGCAAAAGCGGTTTTGTGCAGTCTAGCATTTGAGACTGGTCAACATTGTTCCAGATCAGCCTGCTTATACACACAGTCTGATCACAATCCATGCTGCTCTTATACACCTGCTACAAATATCGATAGATTTGTGACAAAACAGCATGGGTCTAGATCAACTTTTCTGTATAATTATGAAGGCTAATCTGGATCAATGACGGTCCTAAAAGGCCATAAAGTCATAAATGACTCTTTATTCCAGCCTATTATTTTGTTGTTTGCGAAATGGTACACGGCATTCGTATTTGTGACATCATTCTACGCCATTTGCTTTTTAGCTCACCTGAGCACGAAGTGCTCAAGGTGAGCTATTGTGGTCGCTTTTTGTCCGTCGTCCGTCCGTCTGTCCGTCCGTCCGTCCGTTCACAATTTCTTTCAACATCTTCTCCTCCTAAACCATTGGACCATTCGTGAATTTTTGATTTGTCAAAGAATGTGGGCGTGGCAGGGAGAAAGGGGCTTATCAGACTAGAAATCATAAGAAAATTCTTTAAAAATCAACCATTGGGCCCAATTGAACCAAACACGGCAGGAATATTCCTTGAGTCTCTCTCTTCAAAATTTGTTCACAAATTTTTATATTTGTCAAAAAATGTTGGTGTGGCAGGGAGAAAGGGGCTTATCGGACTTAGAGAAATCATAAGAAAATTCTTTAAAAATCAACCATTGGGCCGAATTGAACCAAACTCGGTAGGAAAGTTCCTTGATTCACTCTTTTCAAAATTTGTTCACAAATTTTTACATTTGTCAAAAAATGTTGGTGTGGCAGGGAGAAAGGGGCTTATCGGACTTAGAGAAATCGTAATAAAATTCTTTAAAAATCAACCATTGGGCCCAATTGAACCAGACTTTGGGGAAATGTTCCTTTCATCACTCTTTTCAAAATTTGTTCACAAATTTTTACATTTGTCAAAAAATGTGGGCGTGGCAGGGAGAAAGGGGCTTATCGGACTTAGAGAAATCATAAGAAAATTCTTTAAAAATCAACCATTACGCCCAATTAAATCAGACTTTGCAGGAATATTCATTGAGTCACTCTTTTCAATATTTGCTCACAAATCTTTACATTTGTTAAAAAATGTGGGCGTGGCTTTTCAGACTTAGAGAAATCTTAAGAAAATTCTTTAAAAATCAACCGTCTGGCCAATTTAAATCAAACGTAGCAGGAATGTTCCTTGAGTGACTCATTTCAAAATTGTATCTTGAATTTTTGATTATATAAAATGTATATATGGGTGTGGCAGGGTTAGGAAAATTTTGTGCATTGAAAATTAAACTTTACTGCGGGTTGTCACAGAGATACTTAGTTTTCTTCTAAACTGTTTGGCCTAGAACATTGAAACTTTGTGTAAAACCTCATGTCATGAATGGCTTTCAGAATACAAGAAATGATCACTATACATGGAAACTTAGCCCTATATTGTTGGTTCTACATTTACAAGCCAATTTTGAACCATTTACTTTGGGAATCATACAAGCTGCAGATACGAGGAGATGATAGCTTTTCAAAAATCAACATTTTGTTTCAATATTCATCAAATCCTATGTAATTGGTGATCATTTCAATCATCTGCTTGAAAAGATTAATACATTCTACATAGTGTTTGGATATGAATACATGTAATAAATTTAGAGTGCTATTTCTATTTCTCTTATCTATTTCTCTTATCTGTTGCTCTGGCTGTCTCTTTGTTTATCTTATGAAAACAAATAAGAAGGGATTAGCTTAGCTTATCAGATGTTGATCTTTCACTATATTTTTTTCAAATAACAGACCAAATCTTGTAAATTGTGCTTATAATTTGTTATAATTATATATCAAAAATGATCAATCTCTAACATATCAGTATGCTTTGAAAATTACTCCTATGTTGTATATTGCAAAATCAAAAAATAACATCAACCATTGCTAATTCATACCCACCTTTACAGGATCGATTCAAACAAAATTATTCCCTAATGGTTTTCAAACAGAAAGCCCTTAGTTTGATGTCTTTGAATTTGACCTAATTGCCATTTTCACTCTTGTCATCTTGATTCAGGTGAGCGATTTAGGACCATCATGGTCCTCTTGTCGTAGTATTTAATTCTTCCGAATTGAAAGATGTTACAGACTACCACTTTTCCGCCTATTAACCATGGATGCCGCTAATCATACAATATAAAGGTTACTATCTTTTTTATACTTCTCATTGCAGCATGGTTCAAGGCCACACAAGTATTAATGTCAGCCGGTCTGGCCCTGGGTCTGTTGTCGTTGCTCATTGCCACCCTGTCACTGAAAGATAATCGTAGCTTTTAAACAAAAACCTCGTAACTGCAGCTTGTTTTAAGCTGCAGTTACGAGGCTTTTGTTGAAAAGCGTCAATATAATTGTTTGTGAAATATTAAATTGTTCATTCATAAATGTTTTGCTTCTCGTTACAGCATGGTTCAAGGCCACACAAGTATTAATGTCAGCCGGTCTGGCCCTGGGTCTGTTGTCACTGCTCATTGCCACCCTGTCACTGTGCTGTTCTTGTTGAAAATTTAAAAGTAAAGACTTGCAATATATCCTCGCTTTTAAACAAAAACTTCGTAAATGCAGCTTAAAACAAGCTGCAGTTACGAGGCTTTTGTTGAAAAGTATCGATGTATTGGTTTAGGAAAGGGTCAATTTGTCCTTCATGAATGTTTTGCTTCTCGTTGCAGCATGGTTCAAGGCCACACAAGTATTAATGTCAGCCGGTCTGACCCTGGGTCTGTTGTCACTACTCATTGTCACCCTGTCACTGTGCTGTTCGTGTAGAAAATGTAAAAGAAAATACTTCCAACATAATAAAATCATTATCGTCGCTTTGTTTTTCAACAAAGGCCTCGTAACTGCAGCTTAATATAAGCTGCAGTTACGTGGCTTTTGTTGAAAAGTATCGATAGATTTGTTTAGAAAAGGCTTAATTTGTCATTCATGAATATTTTGCTTCTCGTTACAGCATGGTTCAAGGCCACACAAGTATTAATGTCAGCGGGTCTGACCCTGGGTCTGTTGTCTCTACTCATTGTCACCCTGTCACTGTGCTGTTCTTGTAGAAAATGTGAAAGTAAAGACTTGCAATATATCGTCACTTTTCAACAAAAACTTCGTAACTGCAGCTTAAAATAAGCTGCAGTTACGAGGTTTTTCGTTGAAAAGCATCGATACATTGGTTTAGAAAATTGTTAAATGTTCATTCATGAATGTATTGCTTCTCGTTGCAGCATGGTTCAAGGCCACACAAGTATTAATGTCAGCTGGTCTGACCCTGGGTCTGTTGTCTCTGCTCATTGCCACCCTGTCACTGTGTTGTTCTTGTAGAAAATTTAAAAAAAAATACTTGCAATATATCATCGCTTTTCAACAAAATACTCGTAACTGCAGCTTGTTTTAAGCTGCAGTTACGAGGTTTTTGTTGAAAAGCATCGATATATAGAATGTATTTGAAAGTCTCAATTTGTCATTCATGAATGTTTTGCTTCTCGTTGCAGCATGGTTCAAGGCCACACAAGTATTAATGTCAGCCGGTCTGACCCTGGGACTGTTGTCGCTACTCATTGCCACTCTGTCACTGTGCTGTTCTTGTAGAAAATTTATCAAAAAAGACTTGCAATATAATAAAATCATTATCGTCGCTTTGTTTTTCAACAAAAAACCTCGTAACTGCAGCTTAAATTAAGCTGCAGTTACGATATTTTTCGTTGAAAAGCATTGATAAATTTGTTTATGAAAGATTAATTTGTCATTGATCAATGTATCTATTCTCGTTACAGCATGGTTCAAGGCCACACAAGTATTAATGTCAGCCGGTCTGACCCTGGGACTGTTGTCGCTACTCATTGCCACCCTGTCACTGTGCTGTTCTTGTTGAAAATCTTGCTATAAATATTTGTTTAACCTATTTGCACATAGTGACGCTTTTTGATGCCCATCCAGAAAACAGTTTGGGAAAACATTGTGGAAAATGAAGAAATTGCTTGTGACAAGCAATTTCTTCATTATCCAAAATGTTTTCTAACAGGATTTTCCAAGATATTTTTTGAAATCTCAGGAACTTGAAATTGCTGTCTGCGACACATTGTTAGATAGATTTGTTTAGAAAAGGGTTAATTTGTCATTCATGAATGTTTCGCTTCTAGTTGCAGCATGGTTCAAGGCCACACAAGTATTAATGTCAGCCGGTCTGACCCTGGGACTGTTGTCGCTGCTCATTGCCACTCTGTCACTGTGCTGTTCTTGTAGAAAATTTAAAAGAAGATACTTATATTTGTTTGGGAAATATTTAATTTTTCATTCATGAATGGTTTTATTTTCGTTGCAGCATGGTTCAAGGCCACACAAGTATTAATGTCAGCCGGTCTGACCCTGGGTCTGTTTTCGCTGCTCATTGCTACACTGTCACTGTGCTGTTCTTGTTGAAAATGTGTCAGAAAAGACTTCCAACATAATAAAATCATTATCGTCGCTTTGGTTTTCAATAAAAGCCTCGTAACTGCATCTTAGAATAATCTGCAGTTACGAGGTTTTTGTTGAAAAGCATCGATATATTGGTTTAGGAAAGGTTTTATTTTTTCATTCATGAATGTTTTGCTTCTCGTTACAGCATGGTTCAAGGCCACACAAGTATTAATGTCAGCTGGTCTGACCCTGGGTCTGTTGTCTCTGCACATTGCCACCCTGTCACTGTGCTGTTCGTGTAGAAAATTTATCAAAAAAGACTTCCAACATAATAAAATCATTATCGTCGCTTTGTTTTTCAACAAAAACCTCGTAACTGCAGCTTAATACAAGCTGCAGTAACGAGGCTTTTGTTGAAAAGCATCGATATATTGGTTTAGGAAAGGTTTATTTTTTCATTCATAAATGTTCTTGTAGAAAATGTAAAATAAAATACTTTCAATATATCCTCGCTTTTCAACAAACACTTCGTAACTGCAGCTTAAAACAAGCTGCAGTTACAAGGCATTTGTTGAAAAGCAACGATATATTGGTTAAGGAAAGGTTAATTTTTCATTCATGAATGTTTTGCTCCTCGTTACAGCATGGTTCAAGGCCACACAAGTATTAATGTCAGCGGGTCTGGCCCTGGGACTGTTGTCACTCCTCATTGCCACCCTGTCACTCTGCTGTTCTTGTAGAAAATTTAAAAGAAAATACTTGCAATATATTCTCGCTTTTAAACAAAAACTGCGTAACTGCAGCTTGTTTTAAGCTGCAGTTACGAGGTTTTTGTTGAAAAGCATCAATATAATTGTTTTGGAAAAATTAAATTGTTCATTCATGAATGTTTTGCTTCTCATTACAGCATGGTTCAAGGCCACACAAGTATTAATGTCAGCGGGTCTGACCCTTGGTCTGTTGTCACTGCTCATTGCCACCCTGTCACTGTGCTGTTCTTGTAGAAAATTTAAAAGTAAAGACTTTCAACATGATATTATCGTCGCTTTTCAACAAAAACCTCGTAACTGCAGCTTGTTTTAAGCTGCAGTTACGCAGGCTTTTGTTGAAAAGCATCGATATAATAGAATGTATTTGAAAGTGTTCATTTTACATCCAAAAATGTATTATTTTCGTTGCAGCATGGTTCAAGGCCACACAAGTATTAATGTCAGCGGGTCTGACCCTGGGTCTGTTGTCACTGTTCATTGCCACCCTGTCACTGTGCTGTTCTTGTAGAAAATTGTGTAAACTTGCTATAAAGATTTGTTTAACCTATTCGTTGGCCTGCATATTGACGCTTTTTGATGCTCCTCCAGAAAGAAGGCTTGTGAAAACATTATGGAAAATAAAGAAATTGCTTGTGACAAGCAATTTCTTCATTATCCACAATGTTTTCTAACCTGATTTGCAAAAATTTAAGAGAAAATACTTGCAATATTTTGTGGCTTTTCAACAAAACCTTCGTAACTGTAGCTTGAAATAAGCTACAGTTACGAGGCTTTTGTTGAAAAGCATCGACATATTTGTTTAGGAAAATTTAATTTTTCATTCATGAATGTTTTGCTTCTCGTTACAGCATGGTTCAAGGCCACACAAGTATTAATGTCAGTCGGTTTGGCCCTGGGTCTGTTGTCGCTCCTCATTGCCACTCTGTCACTGTGTTGTTCTTGTAGAAAATGTTGCTATAAAGATTTGTTTAACCTATTCGCACATAGTGGCGCTTTTTGATGCCCATCCAGAAAACAGTTTGGGAAAACATTATGGAAAATGAAGAAATTGCTTGTGACAAGCAATTTCTTCATTATCCAAAATGTTTTCTAACAGGATTTTCCAAGATATATTTTTAAAATCTCGCCAACTTGAAATTGTTGTCTTCGAGAACTTGCTATATGAAATTGTTTAGAAAATTGTTAATTGTTCATTCATGAATGTTTTGCTTCTCGTTGCAGCATGGTTCAAGGCCACACAAGTATTAATGTCAGCTGGTCTGTCCCTGGGTCTGTTGTCTCTGCTCATTGCCACCCTGTCACTGTGCTGCTCGTGTACAAAATCTTGCTATAAAGATTTGTTTAACATATTCTCACATGTTGACGCTTTTTGACGCCCATCCAGAAAACAGTTTGGGAAAACATTATGGAAAATGAAGAAATTGCTTGTGACAAGCAATTTCTTCATTATCCCAAATGTTTTCAAACATGAATTGCAAGGATTTTTAAAATCTCACCAAACTTGATATTGTCATCTGCGAGAACTTGCTATATGAAATTGTTTAGAGAATTGTTAATTGTTCATTCATGAATGTTTTATTCTCATTACAGCATGGTTCAAGGCCACACAAGTATTAATGTCAGCTGGTCTGGCCCTGGGTCTGTTGTCGCTACTCATTGCCACCCTGTCATTGTGCTGTTCTTGTAGAAAATGTAACCCAAACCATCCTATCTGCATTCTACTTATACTCGGAGGTAAGGCTTTTTATCGTCACTTAGCTTTAAAAAATCTCGTTAAGTACTACAGCATGTTTAAAGCTGAAGTTACGGGGTTTTGGATTAAAAACAGGGATGAATAGATTTAAACACTCGTTTGAATCTCGATTGTGTCATAATCTGAATTGACGCTTATGTCATAAAAATCGGCTACATGGTTTGTTTAGCGCATCTTCGTGCTCAGACAAACGCGCGAGGCCTTTGTGTACCTCTTGGCCCTCTAGTTTGTACTTATTGGTGATCCTATCATTGTCAGCAATTGCACAATGCTTTGTCAGCAATTACTTAAGAGAGATACAAAGAGATAAAGGGCGAAATAGATACGTTTAGTTGCGGTATGGAAAGAGGGACTTTTCTCCTTTAAAGCCAGCATGGAAACTGATCAGACAGCGCCTCAGCGCAATGTGACCTCGTACATACATATATGCTCATGTCTTACAATCCGTGCACATGATCAACAGCTTGTGTATCTTAAATGAGCAACATGGATCTTGATCAGACTGTGCGTATGCACAGGCTGATCTAGATCCGTATTGGTCTCAAGTGCAAGGGCGGATCTAGAGGGGGTTGTGGGTCCTGGCCCCCGTCCCCTGGAATTGGCCGAAATTTTAATTTTGACTATATAACGTTAATACAGCTTTGCATAATTAACACATACATGTATAAAGCTATCATTTGGGCTTGGACCCCCTGGAAAAAATCCTGGATCCGTCCTTGAAGTGCCTTGCGATTCCTTTTCCCATATCCTATATCGCATGTTATTTATCATTCCAATGTAATGGTGTCGTTTGGCGCCAATTCTGAAGTACAACCCCGACATTATTTTAAGCTATATGTTCGCTTGTTGACAGATTTTCCAGCTGATAAAATGCAACATGCAGCACAACTGCACATGCCCTTGACATAGATGTTTTGACCCTTAACGTTATGTCATATTTATCATAATGTAATGCTACTTAGATAATTACAATGTATTTACCACTTGCTATAGTCCAGTGCAAATATTGTGACACGTGTTTACAAGTATTGCATCTGTAAACAATGAGGAAAGCGTTAATAATATCTATACAATTCTGCATGCGTTGGTTCGAATCTTGCAGGTGTGAGACACCTCACACCTGCAAAATTCGAACCAAAACTTGCAAAATAACAGTTGTTTGGAGTTTGATATTGGACTGTTTACATTTGTAAATTGTGTAAACATATGCCATAATATCAAGACTGGACTGTGCATGTGCCCAAATTTTCATAAAGTTTGTGCCAATTCTGAAGTACAAAGTAAAGTATGATCGTTACCTCGATGGTCAAACAAAACCCTCTAAATATGGCTTCAATAAAGATATGTATTGACTCAGTGGCGAATCCAGAAAGGGTTCGGGGGGT
The DNA here is from genome assembly GCA_963680895.1 of Fragum sueziense. NCBI lineage: Eukaryota > Metazoa > Mollusca > Bivalvia > Cardiida > Cardiidae > Fragum > Fragum sueziense. The sequence goes on along the minus strand of CAVMGG010001031.1, from coordinate 38,624 downwards.
CCAACGATCCCGCCTCTTATGCCTGATTATTTCATTTTCATGCCGAAAATTCAGTCAAAATTGTGTGACACTAGGAAAACGAACCCCCCCCCTCCATTTGTATACATATTTTCCACCCCTTCACAGTAATCCTAGATCCGCAGCAGTATAGTTACTTTGTTTTGGTCGCCAAGCGTCGTTTATATTTCGTCGGTGTTATTGCAAAACCTCGTAACTACAGCTTGATTTAAGCTGTAGTTACGAGATTTGCAATAACATCGACGATATTTAGGTGTTTACTCGCATGTTGACGTATTCTCTGCAGACAAACTGCAACATGCAGCGCGACTGTGCACGTAGCCTTGACTTGGTTGTTTTTGACACATACTTGACCCTTAACTTCATTAAGATTGTTTACACTTTCACTGATTTTCCTGTTTTGGTTTGCCAAAGCAGAAATTGTATCCTTTTCCCAAAACAAGGCATAGTTTTTAGCTTTTGAATAAAAAATGCAACATGCAGCGCGCCTGGGCACGTCCTTGGATAATTTGTTCTGACACGATTCTATAGGTCAGTCACGCCGTTATGACATATGTTTACAAAATTTACCTACATAAACAACCCAATGTCAAACTCCAAACTACTGTAATTTTGTATGCGATGGTTCGACTCTTTCAGGCGTCCAACACTTGCAAGATTTGAACCAACCTATACAAAATTTACTGAAAATTAAGAAGGCTTTCCATCTTGTTTACAGATGTAAAATTCGTAAACATGTGCCATAATAACGTGACCGGACTGTATTTCATCCGAAATTTCCCATATTGTCCACACAAATTAACCAGGGATAACTTAATTTTCGCGTGCAAAGTCCGTTAATCAAGCGTCTTAACAAAACATTGCCGAAGTGGGGTAATTACATATGCAGATGTCTCGGGTTAATCTTTCTGGACAATACTAATTTTACAATGAATCAATATGATTAATGTCTATCTTCATCGGTATAACCGATCAACTTTTAGCACAATATACTCACAATAATTTTCTCTAATGTAATTCTATAATGATGTATACTAATAATGATGTATACTAATCATGCTAGTACCAACGAATTTGTGCAAAAAAATTGTTCCAAATTTTACATACTAAGTCAGTGACAGAGCAAAAACGGGTTCTATTTCTGATGTTTAAAACATAAAAAATAGAGAGACGCATCCGAAAACTAGTAGAAATAGAATAAGGTTAAAGACCAGTAAACAAAAAATATTTAGATTCTGCACGCTGCCATGAATTTTAATTAGCGCCTTTCCAAACGGTAAAATGCTGAGGATGTTTATTAAGGATAGGTTTTGTGTATACTATAGCTCAGAAAATATTGAGTTAAAAGGGGAAATGTTTGTTATTAGTATGATTGTCTCATTTCGCTCCCGCGTTTTCTCAAGCATTGTCTTTTAGGGGCGTCAAAAGCAGGGCCGCGTTTTACTAACATAGATTTTTGCAAAAACCTTGTAACAACACATCTGATTGAAAGAGAAATAATAACAGTAATTATTCGGCCAATCAGATTTGTTGTTGCTTTAAAAATGTTCGTAAATTTGTTAGTAAAGCGGGCCCCAGGTCTTGTCTGGGATAAGGTTAATGCAAATTTCTAAATACTGGCTATGGTCGGTCTGCGCTTTCTGACAAGGGTCGATACTTATTCATTATATCGTCAATGCTCTTTATGAAGTATACCCTACTGACAATAAAAGCACAGTCGATATAAAATTCCAAGAAAAACCCCATTGATCAAAAACACCATTGTGGTAGCCTGGCAGCAATATCCGTTATGAAACCTGAGCAATTTTCTTAAAAATGGCAAATTCGAGGAAAAAATGTCGACCCTAGTTAGTCTGCGCAGTGTCGATGCTTTTTCGCGTAGAGGAGATTTTCTTTATGAAATATAACATACAATTATCAAGAAAAGTGTAACCGATAGAAAATTCCAAGAAACCCCCCATTGATAAAAAAACGACATAGCGGTAGCCTGGCAGCAATATTCTCCATGAAACCTTATAAGGTATATAAATTTAGAAATAACAACAGCAAAAATGGAAAACTGTCAGCCATGGTCGGTCTGCGTAGACTGATAGGGGTCGATAATCTTCCGCGTTTAGTCCATTTTCTTTACGAAATATACCCTAACAATAAAACCGTTATCGATATCAATTCCAAGAAAACCCCCATTGATCATAAACACCATCGCGGTAGCCTTGCAGCAAAATCCTTCATGAAACCTTTTCAATTTTCTTAAGATTGCAAACTTCGCCAAATTCGATTTATACAGACCCTAGTTAGTCTGCACAGTGTTGAAGCCTTTTCGCATAGAGTCGATTATTTTTCTTTGTGAAATATAAGATCAATGACATAAAAATGTCAAGAAATGCTTAATCGATACAAAATTCCAAGAAAACCACATCGATCAAAAACGCCATCGTGGTAGCCTGGCAGCAATATCCGTTATGAAACCTTATACATTTGCTCGACTTGTGTCAAGGACGGCTTTTATCCCTTAATCTATAGCCAAATGACGAAATATTATACTGATCCAAATCAGAAAAGGGTTAATAAACGGAAAATAACGTTATTGTCGCGCTAAAAGAACTTTTGGAATGTTCATTTACATCCGGATAATTTTGCCAACGGTCGCTCACTGATTATGGCGATTATTAGTTAATTTACAAGAGTCATTGCCTAAATTTGTATCTTTTGTAGCCTATTTTATTTTACAGGCCTTAGAACGGGAACGGCAGTGGTCGTTTTCGGAATTCAGGCAAAGGAGGAATGGAATGTTCATTTACAACGGGACAATTCTGCTAATGGCCCCTCGCTGTTTATGGCGATTCTTTGTTACTTTAACCAAATAATAAAGAATTATTGTATCATAACTATCTGTAATCTGTTTTGCAGGCCTTACAATGGGAGCGGCAGTGGTCGTGTTCGGAATTCAGGCAAAGGAGGAATGGAACGTTCATTTACAATGGGACAATTTCGCCAATGGTCGCTCACTGTTTATGGCGTTTCTTAGTTACTTTATCCAAATATTAAAGAATATTACATCATAATTAAATCTATTTGTAATCTGTTTTGCAGGCCTTACAATGGGAGCGGCAGTGGTCGTATTCGGAATTCAGGCAAAGGAGGAATGGAATGTTCATTTACAATGGGACAATTTCGCCAATGGCCCCTCGCTGTTTATGGTGATTCTTTGTTACTTTAACCAAGTAATAAAGAATTATTGTATCATAACTATCTGTAATCTGTTTTGCAGGCCTTACAATGGGAGCGGCGGTGGTCGTGTTCGGAATTCAGGCAAAAGAGGAATGGGACGTACATTTACAATGGGACAATTTCGCTAATGGCCCCTCGCTGTTTATGGCGATTGTTTGTTACTTTAACCAAATATTAAAGAATTATTTTATTATAATTATTTGTAATCTGTTTTGCAGGCCTTACTATGGGTGCGGCGGAAGTCGTATTCGGATTCCAGACAAATGAAAAGAGGACTGGAATGTTCATTTACAATGGGACAATTTCGCCACACGATCGTTCACTATTTATGGCGATTCTTAGTTACTTTATCCAAATATTATATTAAGAATATTATTTTATAATTATTATGATATCATAATTATTTGTAATATGTTTTGCAGGCCTTACAATGGGTGCGGCGGTGGTCGTCTTCGGAATTCTGGCAAAAGAGGAATGGAACGTTCATTTACAATGGGACAATTTCATCAATTGTCGATCACAGTTCATGGCGATTCTTAGTAAAATTACACAAAACCTTTAAACCAATTGTCATAATTATTTGTAATCTGTTTTGCAGGCCTTACAATTTGTATCTTATTTTGCAGGCCTTACAATGGGTGCGGCAGTGGTCGTATTCGGAATTCAGGCAAAAGAGGAATGGAATGTTCATTTACAATGGGACAATTTCGCCAATGGTCGGTTCGGCTGGTCGTTTTGGGTCGGAGTCGCCGCAGCCGCCTTGTCGCTACTGACCGGAAGTATATACGGCTGTATGGGACGCCGGGAAGTGGACTGAGAAAGATCTCTTCTTAACCCTTTCCCACATGACAGAACTTTGGAAGTTTTGCTGACGACAAAATACATGTGTATGTGACCTTAACCCTTTCCCAAATGGCAAAATTTCAGGCTGACCCAATTACAAAGCTGCTGCAGTCGACAAAATAAATGTTGTTTAGGAAGGGATTTCAGCTCAAAATAGCTCAGAAAATATTGAGGTAGAAGGAGAAAGTGCTGATTATCAGCACTTTCTTCTTTTGCCTCAATGTTTTCCCAAGTAAATTCTAATAGGGACGTCAAAACAAGGTCTTGTTTGGGAAAGGGTTAAGGTCTCTTATAGCGTGACTTGTTCGAACAAAATCTGTAAGATCTGCTTCAGTTTTCTGGGAAGATGTTGGGGGAAATGGAGAAAAAATATTTGTCATCGGCATTTTCTTCATTTCCCTCAATAGTCTTGACTGAGGTTCTATTTGGCAAAACTTTGCAGACGTTGGCATAGAAAACATTGAAGGGAAACCTTAAAATCGTCGGTGTTATTGCAAAACCTCGTAACTACAGCTTGATTAAAGCTGTAGTTATGAGACTTTGCAATAACACCGACGAAATACTGATTATCGTCTCAATCCATTTGATAGAGGACGTCAAAACCAGACAGTGTTTGGGAAAGAGTTAAGGAAGATACATAAAGTCTCAGTATTTTGTGCATTCGGAACATTTTCGTCAATTCTACCAAACAAATCTATCATAATTCGGCCGTTTTGAATCCGTTGTTTTTGAAAATGGTGTCACGGAATCGTCCGAGTAATGACGAATGACCACAATGCACGTCAACTAAATCATCGATAGATCTTCATGAATGTGATTCATAAGAAGCATTTTATGATGTCAGATGTAGCGAGCCAAATTGGACCAAAGAAGATTGCTTTCAATTTGGAGGAACTTGATTCTGTCAAAATTGCCGAAACTTCCTATGACATTGATTAAACCAAGATGGCTGCATTCTTTCATCAAACTTCCAAGGATATATCTCGCATAGTCTCGTGATCGAGATTGAATTACGGAATCATCCGAGTTGTGACGAATGTGTTTAGCGATGTCATTGTAAAATATTCCATTGCCATACATGGATTGGTTCGTGGAATTGATTAAGGTGTTCCGAATGAAGTTTTGTAATTCATAATCAAAATGGCGTCTAGTATTTTATGTAAGACAGTGGACAAAATGTATTAGATAGGTGTCTTATAAATTGTGCTTTATTTTTAAACTGAGGTGATACTACATAATAACACGTACATGTATTTCATTTTTTCATCACCAAACTTTGAAGTATTATGTATAATTTGTTTGAAGCTGCATACGTTTGGAAACTTAACCTTCATCTACCATTATTTCACTCTTCTCCTTTTGTTCTCATCATATCCCTTTTGTTAACAAAGCTTTGGCGGACAGTTAAGGCGAAGATCAGCCTGCACAGATATGCAGTCTGATCTTAGCCTACACTGCCTGCTTTCTACGAAATTATTTAGACAAACACTTGAAATAGACTTATTGAAATAGGCAATTTGTCTTAAACAAAATGTAAAGTCAGCAGGACAAGGGTTAAATTTTGGAAGATCAGGGGTCATATTATCGATGATCGCACGGCCGACTGCAATCGTTTAATTATCGTACATATTTGAAATCCCGTTGTCTGACAGTCTTAACATTAACCCATTACCACACGACAAATTTTGGACTGGTCCAAATTCAAAGATGTTGCAGACGACAATTTTAAATCAAGAAGATTTAAAATCTGCTGGTCCTTTTTGGGGAGAAAACATTGTGGAAAATGAAGAAATTGCTTGTGACAAGCAATTTCTTCATTTTCCACAATGTTTTCCATAGTCATTTTATTGTGAGGAGTCAAAAAGTCACTGTGTGGTAATGGTTTAAACCCTGTCGCGCAACCGTCGATAAAATCGCCCCCATTTCGCATTATAACAAGGGATGTAACACTCCGTTACCCGTAAAAATGGATGACAGTTGTCTCCCTTTGTGCATCAGAAATGTTCATATCGTCGCTTTTATTCGAAAATATCTTAACTGTAGCTTAACCATGTCCCAAACAAGACCTGGTTTCGACGTCCTTATTAGAAAAGACTTGAGAAAACATTGAAACAAAAGAAGAAACTGCTGATAACCAAAATTTTCTGTGCTAAATTGTTCACGAATGCCTTCCTTTTCATTATCAATTTTGTCATCTGAAGCAGGTTTAAATAGGACCACCCTGAATTTTTGTTGTAAACTTGGGAAAGGGTTAAACAATCAGCAGTTACGAGGTTTTTGAAGAAAAGAGACGATTATTTCCAATATTTTTGCAGTAATTCAAAGAAAATTGTCATCACCAGTCTATCACGATTGCCAGTCTATCACGTGACGTCGATTGATTCGTCAGACCCTGATCTTGTTTGGAAAAGGGTTTAACCCATTTCCACACAGTGACGCCTTTGGACTCCCCAAATCCCCAAAGAGAAAGGGTTTGGAAAATATTGTGGAAATGAAGAAATTGCTTGTGACAAGCGATTTCATCATTTCCCACAATATTTTCTATCCAAAAAGTCCAAAACATGTAAAATTCAATTTACTTGAAGTTGTCGTCTACATCATCTTTGAATTTCGATCGGTCTAAAATTTTGCCATCTGGTGATGTGTTAAGGTTCACAGACCCTCAAAAATTCACCACTTTCTAGTCATAGGAAATGCATCAAATTACACACACTTGTAAGTACACTTCACAAAAGTTGATTCGCCGTGCCGGATTTCAAAATTGTGCTTCAAGAAGAAAATAATTTCCAAATATTGCTTAACTCTATATTCATATGCAAGGGAGGTAATTTTGAACATGTTTGTCAAATATTTCCATAAGTAAGCATTAATTCAAAATTCTAAACCATATAAAATGCTTATGTTGGAATGGAAATGTAACACGCTTTAGGAATTATTGGTACTTTTGAAATTTCGCCTATGGCTCTTTTGGGCTTTTGGGGTTTGGTTACCTTAAGTTTGAATACACTACATTATATTTGTCAGGATTGGTTACCTTAAGTTTGAATACACTACATTATTTTTGTCAGGACATTATGTTTTAAAAAGCATCAAATATCTAGTCTCATTTTATGAATCGTATGTAGATTTTTGAATATCGTGAATATTTGTATAAATATGAGTTATCTAGTCATTTTCATTTTGCATTTGCCTTGTTCATTTGTTTTACCAGATCTGTCGGCCTAACCATGACCTTACAAACGATTCTAACAGTTTTAAACGTTTAGAATACATTTGAGCGCGGATCTGGAAAAACATCCATTATAGCATTTGAGACAACCGCGTTTCACGATCAACCTGCGCCTAAGTGCAGTCAGACGGGGATCTATACTGCTGTCATAAAGTGGCTACAGGTCGCAAATAAGCTATTGGAGACCAATATGGTTCATGATTAGACTGCGTGTATACGCAGGCTGATCTTGAACAGTGTTGGGCTCAAAAGCCTTATAGGACCTTTTTCCAGATCCCGGCTCATTTAGATTAAATTGTGGAACATGAATCAGGCAGATGATGAAACGTTGTCATGAATTATCATTTAAGCTTGATTTTTTTCAGCGAAAAATTCAAGATAATTTGACTTTAATTAAATCAAAGTTGGTAGATTTTCTATCGTACCAACAGAGCGAGAGACAAGAGGGGGAAACCATTCTAAATTTGTTATTTCAAATGCAAACCATATGTAATGGGTACTCAATGGAATCGCCTTGGTGAGACGATTCCAATGAGTACCCACGACATAGGGTTTGATGATTAATTAATGAAATATTGCATTTTTATAACCACAACCCCTTTTTAACTAGCGTTGATACCATTTTTAAATATGCAAATATGGACAAATTTTTTTGAAGTACCATTTTTTTTCAAAAAAGGTCATTATGTTGGTAAAACAAAACCATATTGAACGAGGTGATGTACCTTAGTCACGATGGATAATCACGTGATACAAAATTTTCAAAAAATCTTCAATACTTTTGTAAATACTGGACCGATTTGAATTCGGTTTGAAGCAGAGAATGTGGACATACGTCACGCATTAGATGGAAGTGGTTGATTTTTGTAAAATCAACTGATAAAAAAGTTATTGAAGATAAACCAAAATTTTGGTTTATCTTCAATAACCTGATAAACAGTTGATTTTACAAAAATCCAACACGCCCAGCTTATTCTTGGCATTTTTCCACCTTCTCTGCTTCAAACCGAATACAAATTGGTCAAGTATTAAAAAAGATATTGAAGATTAACGGAAATTCTGAGTCACCTGATTATACACCGTGCTAGTGTCTAGCACTAGTCTGTATGCCTATGTTGAATATTATTCGTCGATGCTAAAAATAAAATTACTAATTTTAAGTTGTATCTCTTGATTTCTGTTAACCCTTTCCCAACATATGTAGCTATGCAATAAAGCTATGAAAGACACGGAGGAAAAAAGAAGAGAATGCTGATTATCTGCGTTATATCAGACCAAAAGATATGTACGAGGGTCATCCAATAATAAGTGAGACTGTTGTCATATCTCAAAAACTGTCTGACAGAATTTAATGAAACTTGGCATATACATGGCCTAATATACCATGTAAAAAAAGTTTAGCAACACTGACTTTGTTAATTGAAATCATATATTTTCTGTGATATTTATTTCACCACCATTATATATATTTTAGCATAGGCATTCACACAAAACATTCAAAGGATGCTTTGTGGAAACGTTGAATACTGTCTGAGAAACAGTGTCTTAACGTAGGTGAGGGTGGTCAAAACAAGAAGTCACAATAAAATTCGATATCGGTTATGAGGTCATTTTTAGCAAGAACAGCATTGAGACGTTTTCTAATCCACTTAAAAAGTTTGTACCCAGTATCAACATTCACTACTTTATCAAGAGACTGAACGTCATTCACGTCATAAGGATCACGTTAACGTCTTCCCCAAATGCGCCATATGAGCTCTATTGGTGATAAATCAAACAGAATGGTGGTAATGGGAGAAAATCAACGTTGTTTACGCTTACAGCATTTAGGACTCTATGCCAGTAAGGTCTGGTACGTTCATGGTGTAGCGTCAGGGAAATTACAACGTATAGTCAACGTCTAGTAACCCTTCGTCTGTGGAGACGATCATGGATGGTAAATGAGGATACTCTATTTTGGTATTACTGTTGAAGCCACTCAAAGCTTTGGTGAGAATATGGAACATCTTTGCCTTGACGTTACGAAATTATGACGGTCATCGTCTCGTAGCGTTTTTCTCCGACGTCCTTGACCGGGACTGTCTCAAACCACAAACATTGGCTCATATAGCATCCTCAAACAGTTACTCATGCTTTGAGATACGTAAAATTTAAAAAGACATCTTTATTGCCGGTTCCGCCACGTAGGAACACATTGGCGATATAACGTCCTTCTAACGTAGGTCCATGACGTAGTCAAACAGCGTTGCAGAGAAGTCTTTTTAGTGGCCTTTTTCATTCTGGGCAAAGACGAGCATGTTCACGCCTAAATGTTTTCTAGAATTATGCTCCAAACACATGAATACCATGGCAGACATAAAAACCGGAAATGCGAACCTGGAGTGCAAGACGCACGCGATGGCGGTATAAAATTCGTTTGTTTGTGTTTTCTAGCTATAATCTATCGTGTAAACGTTTGATTTTATGTTAAAACAAAAATATTTTGGCTACTAAAGATATTTACATTTTGTTGCTAAACTTATTTTACTATGTATATATATATTAGCTATAGAAAAATTGCACCAAATTTTGTTATGTTATTACGTCACGCTTATGACATCACTTCCTGTGACACAAACAATTGGAATATGGACGCGTCTCATGCGGCTTGACGGAAGACAAAAATGTGCATGTATAAAAATTGTGTTGTGTTAGGGCAAAACTAGGACGGAGATATTTCAAATCTAACTAAAAATCATTTTTGACAAAGCTTTGTCATGTACAGCTATTTTCTGAAGGGTTCCAATGTTTAATGACGAAGGGATTAGTGTGCAGAAGCAACCCACCTTTGGTCGATAAACAAAAGCGTAAAGTGAAGAAAAATATCGAAAAAAGACTATTTTTGTCCATATAAATCAGCGCATATCATCTGAAAATTGGTCCTATCTGACAAAGCAATCAATATACAGTATTATTGTATATTTTAATGCCTGTATTGAGATCTGTCTTTTACAAGAAACGACCAAAGCTGAATGAAGGTACGACTTTGATTCTGCATGAGGTCAAATGGTAGGTAGGGTGACGTCACTTTTGACGCTCTATAAGTGAAATATTTTAGTGCAACCTCAAAATTTTCTGTACATAAGTCCTCCAGACTTTGATCATTGTTCTAAGTTAAAAGAATGATCGCGATGCGTGCGTTTTGAGGATTTAAATGCATTGGAAATAGACGTGGCCAGTCTAATGTGACACATTAACTCTGGTTGCTTAGCAACCGAAATTAGAAGAATTTCCCGCTGATTGAAATCTGTCATTATAAAGGGAAGATCTTATATTGAAGGAATATATGGACTTTGAAAGCATGTAAGTCAAGGTATTTCTGCAATAGGAACAGTCTCACTATTTATTGGATGACCCACGTATCATAAACCAACGGCTGGAAATTGCGCGAAGCAACAACCTCAATAATTCTCTTAATAGTTGACCAACTTGAATTCAGTTTACAGGAAGGAAGGTTGGAAATCCTCGGGATTTTGCTGGGTATGATAGATCTTTTTAAAAATCAGCTGATAAATACGTTATTGACTAACAAACAAAACTTTGTTGGGTCGTCAATATCTTTTTTATCAGTTGATTTTAGAAGATCACTCTCATTCAGCAAATCCCTGGCGTTTCCCGCCTTCTCTGCTTCATTTTTTTCTTTTTTCCCAAACATGTAACTGACAACGACGTTGAGGACTTTTATGAAACAAGTAAGATTTTCAACTGACGAATAAACTAGGAATAAACAAGAGTCGTCATAGACGGATTATGCTCCCCGATTAAGTGTTTGTCACAAAATAAAAACTATCATACATTAAGCCCCCTTTTCCCACGACAGATTTTTTTGTACACACATTATTTATAGAATATGGTCTAGACCATCCTATTTATCACATGAGTACAAAATTTCATTCAATTCTGCCCATTAGATGAAGAGAAATTAGAGAAAAACTATTTTTTCCACTAAGGTCCCTTTTTACATGACGCAGCCTCAAATTATAAAACGGAGAAAAATGTCCCTAGGGATTATCCCAGGGAGTTCACATGGACACACGGGCGGGCGGAAAGACGGACAGACACACGGACGGACGGACAGCATGGCGACTTTATGCTCCCCCGATTTTTTTTCGGGGAGCATAAAAATAATGTCATCAATTCACTTATTGTTTAATGCATAAGAGTACGTACACCCATTGCAATTCACATACAAGTCGATTCATTCGGTGGGTACTGACACGTACAATTCTTCCCGGAGATTATTCTCCAGTGGTTGTATTTTATGGGTACACCGTCTGGGCTACTACAGTCGGGTCCTGAAACGGAAAAAATGGTTTCCTGTTTAGCCAAAACTGTAAGCAACGAACAGTTGTGACAGATTGTTTCTTTATCCAACACCAACACCAGGCGCGTGTCTAGGCGGAGGCCTGGAAGCCTAGGCTTCGACATTTTTTTTTCAAGTGTACCCAGTGGCCTTTACGAGACAAAATGTGACAAACAGACCCCTAGATACCCCGATACCCCCGCAACTCATAACCATCTGACATTTTTTTTTACTTTTCCCAATTCGAAAATAGTACAGATGACAATTTCAAGTGAATGTAATTTTACATGTCTGGTCTCTTTGTACAGATAACATTGTGGGAAATAAAGAAATTGCTTGTCACAAGCAAAAAAATCTTCTTTTTCCACAATATTTTCAGGAGCTTTCCTGTTTTATGGCGTCAAAATTGACACGACAGTACGCCTTAGACTTCAACATTGCACAATTTCTGGCTAAGCCCCTGAATTTCAACACCAAGTCTCATCCAAAAGACTTTACTATAATGTACCACTGTAAACTTCGTTCTATTAAATGACAATTGATATGTTATTGGATAAAGGAACAATTTTGCAAACATTCACCAAAAACATAATAAATAATTATTAAATATGGATGGTATGTCTTCGCCACAGCTATGTTGTCGCTTGCAGAAGAATATGCATCTCAACAGCGAGAAGACTTGAAGCTACCAAACATCTTCATTATTAAAGATCTCGATAAATGACCTGGCATCTTTAGCTAATAGATCTATATTGGTGCTCTGCCAGGCCATTTATCGAGAAATATATAAATGAGCCGGGATCTGGAAAAAAGTCCCTTATAGCATTTGAGGAAGCCTTATTTCAATATTAGTCAGTGTCTAAATGGAGACCGGAATAGACCCATGTTGCTCTTTCCTAATTGCAGCAGGTAAAGAAGAGGCTAATGGAGACCAACATGGTTCTTGATCAGAATGCGTGTATACGCAGGCTGCTCTTGAACCATTTTGGGCAAAAAAGCCTTACGGAATCTTTTTTCCAGATCCTGGCTCAAATGTTTTCATTAGACGTTCAATGACGGACTTTGCCGACGAAAAAAAAATGTGACCCTAATAAAAAAACAAGAAACAAACTCATTTTACAAATCATTAGGACAAAATTCGCAGCAATCCGTCGGTTTAACTTTCTTCGGATCCACACAGAAAGGTGGTGGACACGGGGGAGGATAACATAATGTCTCGTTTCCAACCGTGCATGGATACGGGCAGTAGTGGGCTGTTACATTCTTCGTTTTCACCCCCGGTACATCAGTTGGAATTTGGTCAAACGAGCAGAACACGTTTGAGAACGTGATCACAAGAACTGCGAAAATTCCAATTCTAGTAACGATATCCATTTCGCCATAAAAATTAAATAGGTCAGAAGACTGGTCTTATCTTGACTTACAAGTAGTACATTTTATTCTCTTTCAAAACGATTATATGTCCTCGCGCCTATAGCGATATCAAATATTTTGTATTAATTTATGCCAACATATATTAACGGACATCTATGTATTGTTAAGGGCGGTTTACACGGTCTGCTTTAGCATATCTGCTTTAGCATGTATGTTTTTAGCACACATGTTTTTTGCGTTCACACGGTATGTTTTAGCACATGTGCTTTTGGTGACCCAGGTCAAACAGTTCACTGGTCAGTTGTAGAATGGATGATAGTGAAATATTATACCTTATCCTTTTTGCTATCGCAAAACATTGCTGAGAAAAGAGACGGTGAATCGAAACCAATTTTCCATTACGTACTCTGATCTTAAATATAAATGTCTGTTAATGTTCAATGGTTTAGCATGACAAATATTATTGCAGATTTTCAACTTTTTCTTCTCTTGTCTCAATGTTTTGCCTAGCCATTTCTACAGGAGACGTCAAAATTAGGTCTTATTTGGGAATGGATTACGTAATACAGATCAAATTACAATAGATTGCATAGTCTTAAAATTCCCCATCATAAAGATTTCAAATTAAGAGATATAGAAGTTTAAATCTGGATCAGACTATGACAAGAGTCATGCTTTACTTTAGTCAAGATCAGAATGACTAACATAATTAGTGTTGTTGTAGATCATTTATTATTATTATTAACAATAAAAATGAAATGATAAATTGGAATTATTGACATCTTTTTGATAAAACATGTGTGTATAAATACCATATTTTTGAAGTCTGATCTTAACCTTGTCGTTTATATTCAACGAAAGATAGTATTTAAGGTAAAGATCAGCAAGATATCATGATAAAGATTAATTAGTTTCATGGCAAAGTATCAAATATGATTACTTAAAAACAAGAACTAAGATTATTGTACTAAACTTTGTTAAGATAATGATAGAGATCATAATTTTAACCTAGCCGCGGCCATGGCGCAGTTGGTAGCGCATCTGCCGCTCATTCGAGAGGTCTCGGGTTCGATGACCGGCCGCAGCAAATACCCTTACTGACAAAAATGTCACCCATCAATGCTTTGATATCTTGAACCTATGTTGGGGAGCAGCTGGAGGCTCGGTAAGGGTGTTGTGGTAGTACTGGTATGAGAAACGACAGGAATCCATGGTTAGGTGCTCCAGCCACTTAGAAGTTGAAAACGACGTAAAACCCCAATAAACCAAACCATTTTAACCCATTACCACACCATGACTCTTTTTGACTCACTACAAGATGATGGCTTTGGAAAATATTGTGGAAAGTGAAGAAATTGCTTGTTTCTTCATTTCCCACAGTATTTTCCATACAAAAAGAGTAAAAAGTGTAAAAATTCATTAAATTAAAATCGTCGTCTGCCACATCTTTGAATTTGGAAAAGTCTAAAATTTTGTCGTTTGGTAATGGGTTAATAGTTACCTGTAGAGATTCTGTGGGTTTATCATGATTAATGAGGGGCTGACCAGTGTTTGTTTATTTTACCGGTCATATCTCTGGAATCAGAGAGCTGATTGGTCAATTTCCGTCTGTTTTTTCACAAGAAATAGAGCATGCTCTAAAACGTCTGCTTTAGCAGATATGCTAGCAGAAAGCCCATTATCTGGGGTTTACACGGTATGTTTTAGCACATCTGCTAAAGCATATATGCTAAAGCAGATCGTGTAAACCCCCCTTTAAACCGAAGTGACCGTGCGCTATGAATATTTATAAAGAAACGTAATCGTCAGCAATATTGACAATAATGAGCGCAAGGTTACTTCGGTTCAATAATATAGCCCAACAAAATTTACCCAGGACATCTGCACATGTAATGACCCAACTTCGACAATGTTTTGTTAAGTTGCTCAACTAACGGTCTTTGCACACGAGATTAAAGTTGCCCCTGGTTAATGTTGCTGGACTATAAATGAACACAATATTCTAGTAAAGTAACAAAACATTTATCTGTAACATTCAGACGACCAACAATAGAATATGGAGATACTTTCAAATAAAAATAGCAGCTTACCATCTGGGCAATATTTACAACAGTCGGTCGGTTTATGTCCCACTGGTTTCACGCACGGTGGTAACGGGCATGGTGGTGGTACACACGACCATTGGTCCCCGATCGTACATAGAAACGGACAGAGATGCATCGTCACGGAGTCCTTCCCATTAATCGGATAGTCACCCGCCGGAGTACATTCAATAAAGTCCATTTGCAGCAAAAAGCTGACGCACAATAACTTAATCAGTAATATAGATATCGACATTTTCATTTTGTATTCCATTTTAGAACAAAATTCCTTTGTGATAGACCCTATGAAAGTGAACTTAGGTCTGCAAACGACTATAGTCCTTCTGAATGCAAGATAAACTGAATTTTGTGACCGAAATAGAATTTGGCTCCGTAAGTAAGAAACGTGGACATGTCGAAAGGCGTTACGTAAGACTTTTACCTAGGACCAAAATAGTCTTCGATTGAACAAGTTAAATCGAAGCTACTTATTGTTGCAACAATGGTATTATGTCACTTTTTATTGCAGTAGATCTTTCTAGGAAAGGTTGGATAAGTGTCTGTAGAAGTGGTTCATGGCTTCACCTTATCTGACCGATAAAGGCCTATACAACACTTTTTCTAACGCTTGATTATCAGACAAAACACCAGTTCTGAACTGTTTGGTTTTGACGACCCTTACAAGAGAAACCATTTGAAAACATTGGTTGAAAGAATATAGATGTATTGTTTTGTTTTGGATTTTTAACATCAATAAACAAGTTGCATCAATTTGTGTCATAGTGTCATAGACACATCTCACTTTGAGCAAGTCAAAATTTTGTCGTCTAGAAAAGGGGTGAATTCATCTCTAACAATCGATCTATGCAATTAATTTGGTTTTGCATGATACTTTTTGCAAATGATATGTAAAAAAGAAATGTTACTACGACAATTTCCTTAGTAGCCAAAGTTGTGGAATGGCCCAAAAGGATATGATACTTCAAGAAGTCTTATAAACGATGTCTAGTCCATTTATTATCAAGCATCAAACACAGACAGTATTTTGTGTGAAATATTTGCACGTGCAATTCTTTCCATCCACAATTTTCCAGTGCTGGTATTTCACAATGGACCCATCAGGCGCTCGGCAGTCTGGTCCTGCAATAAAGCAAAAGTTGGCCTAAGGTCCCTTTAGCGTGACGTAACGGGGTACTTATAATATTTTGTATGAAAGTATCATCGTCACTTCTATTCTTCACGATGCCTTAATGTTCCGGAGCGATCTTTATAATACATCATGGAAGGATAACAAACAAGAATTAAGAAAAAATCACACATGTATAGCTCAAAGTTATAACTGTAAACTTGTATACAAAAACTATTTAAATCAATACATAGTTTTAGCATTTGCCAAACCATTTATTGTAAGCTAAACGAGTGAATCAATGTCCTTACTCGTTTTTTTTCTCGAAAAAGAAAGTGTTTGTGTTGGGTCATTTTTAACAGCAAGAAGTACATTTTTTGTATACAATTCTACAGTTATAAACGTTGAGTTATACTGCTCACTATAAGGACAAAAGCACAAGAGTTTGCGGGTGTGACCTTTTCAGGATCGACACTGTGAGGTTCGCAATACGGATGATAACATGAATTCTGACCACAAGACGTTGGTCAGCCAAAGCAAATTATTGACAAATCAAAAATCATTCAGAAAGTGCTCAGCAGTAGGGCAGAATACGTCGGTTTGACTTTTCCCGAATCAATAAAAGGAACGTGGCGGTGGACTCGGGGAAGATAATATAAATTAAAATTAAAATTAAAAAAAAATTAAAAGGTTGATATTTCAAAAAAGGATTCAGACAAATAAACAGCTTACCATTGGGACAGAATACGCAACAGTCCGTGGGTTTGACTTTTGCCGGATCAATACATGGTGGAGGTGGGCACGGGGGAGGGTAACATACTGTCTCGTTACCAACCGTGCATGGATACGGGCAATAGTGGGCTGTTACATTTTTCGTTCCCACCCCCGGAGCATCGGTCGTTTTTTCGAGATCCACACAGCAGACGATATACCAACTGTACACCAATATTCCACAAAACACTACTTTATTTATGCTCTCCATTTTGAAAATAAAATCGGCCTATCAAACTGTTGTCTTATCTTGCAATTACAAGAAGTTGTCCTATGTGGTCATAGCTATCAAAATAGAATTACATGTATGTCCCTTGGTCCAATATAAATACCAGCATTTTTACTGACAAATTTTAGAGAAAAAAAAACCAACGGTGTTGTTGTGCGATGAATTTGCTAATGTGTTTTAGCAATAGCAACGTTTCAATTGTTTCTCTCGTAGATCTGGACCACAGTTGAAGCAGAGAGATGCCTGTT
This sequence comes from Fragum sueziense, assembly GCA_963680895.1. NCBI lineage: Eukaryota > Metazoa > Mollusca > Bivalvia > Cardiida > Cardiidae > Fragum > Fragum sueziense. The sequence goes on along the minus strand of CAVMGG010001031.1, from coordinate 21,132 downwards.
TTGTTACAAAAAACTTAATAAGTACATTAGGTCCCTATCTTTCTACTTTCAAAAGTAGGGAGTTATTTTCTGAACTCAGACCTTGCTCAACCAGCATTATCGTCGTTGTAAATACAAAACCTCGTATCTCGTTTTTGGAAAATTTCAAAGGGGAAGGAATAAAGTGTAATAACTTTTCCCAAACTGAAATGTTTTACTTGAAATTTGGACGTATTGTTCACAAATAATGTTTCATTAATACTAATCAGTAAAAATAGCTCAAAACCTGCAAGAATTATCTTAACTGAACACACAATAATTTACTTTGAAAATCGCAGAAATTGACATACGAGGTTTTTCATTTACACCGACGGTATGCTAAAACAGATACACTTTTGAACCTTTAACCTACAGAATTTCGATGAATAAGGACATCATGGTACTTCGATGCAAAAACTTTCCCAAACGACATTGTATACTACTCCAAGTGGAAAGGAGTTGCAGATGACATAATACATTTTGACCATAGACATCAATTATCTGTTTTGAAGGGTAAATCGATACTGTCTGAAAAGATTTACTAAAAACAATTGGGATGTGAAACAGTAGGACTCAAGAAAATGAAACAAATATATTTTATGGATTTGATTCCACTTTATTAATTTTAAAAGATGCAAACGTATATATCTAGAATCTACTTGTAACACTTCAAACGGCAAACGCAACCATTTGGCAGTAAATGAACCTTTCTTTTTTCAGAGAAGGTTCGGGAAAAATGGTTCTCTTTCGAATGTTCCATTCTTCATATAAGAATTATTTTCTTCGTGTATGTAAATACTGAAATAAGATTACTTTTGTCAAGATACCCGAAACCATATTAGGGCTCGTGAACATCTGCGCTGTCCAAAAATATGCTGAATACTAGTACTCGTATATAGGTATTCTTGTTCTATTTTTTTCTGAAGAAATAAACATTTTCTTTTACTTTTATTCTTTTTATTTTCCATTCTATCATCCACAAATATGGCTGAATCCACCCAAACAATCTAATATTTCAGTACAGACCAGAACAATCAGCATTGAACGGTGGGTAGAGACACGTACAATTCTTCCCGGAGATGAATCGTGAGTGGTGATATTTTATCGGTACACCGTCCGGACTACCACAATTCGAACCTGAATCGAAAAAGGATATTACTTGACAATTCCAAAAAAGGGGAAAATGGAAATGATTAAACCCATTACCAAACGACAACATTCAAAGCTTGTCCAAATTGTAAGGGGCTACAAACTAAAATGTTAATTTAATCAAATCTTACATTGTTTGGTCTTTCTGGGTAGAAAACATTTTGGAAAATGAAGGAATTGCAATTCATGTACTATACAGATTATTGCACTGTAGATTCGGACCGGAGAATGATAGCGGCGCTTACCTCGATATCTGCCCTCGGGCTAGAGACCTCGGGATAGATATCGCAATGGCCGGCCTATACCACTCACGACCCTCATAAGCCGTGTAATGATCTCTAAATATTGACTCACCATTTAGACAATATTCGCAGAAGTCGGTTGGTCTCATTTTGGCCGGGTCCACACACTGTGGCGGGGGACAGGGTGGTGGGTTACACATCATGGCGTCTCCGATCGTACACATGTACGGACAAACTGAGCCGTCACCTTTTTTATTCCATTACCAAACGGCACTTTTTAGACTTGTCTATATTCAAAGATGTTGCAGACGACAGTTTCAAGTAAATCAAATTTTACATGTTTTTGTCTTTTATGGAAGAAAACTTTGTGGAAAATTTGTCAAATTTTACATGTTTTTCTTTTCTTTTATGAAAGAAAACATTGTGGAAAATAAAGAAATTGCTTGTTACAAGCAATTTCTTCATTTCTCACAATGTTTTCCAAAGCCATTATATTGTAGGGAGTCAAAAAGAGTAATTGTGTGGGAATGGGTTGAAATTAATGTCATCATACCAGAAAACAGAAAACGGTAACACATTATTTAAAAATCCATTCACTATTTAGACAATATTCGCAGCAGTCGGTCGGTCTCATTTTGGCCGGGTCCACACACTGTGGCGGGGGACAGGGTGGTGGGTTACATAACATGGCGTCTCCGATTGTACACATGTACGGACAAAACTGACCGCCACCTTCTTAATTCTATACCACTCTCGACGCTCATAAGCCGTGTAATGATCTCTAAATATTAACTCACCATTTAGACAATATTCGCAGAAGTCGGTTGGTCTCATTTTAGCCGGGTCTACACACTGTGGCGGGGGACAGGGTGGTGGGTTACACATCATGGCGTCTCCGATCGTACACATGTACGGACAAAACTGAGCGTCACCCTTCCTAATTCTATACCACTCTAGACCCTAATAAGCCGTGTAATGATCTCTAAATATTCACTCACCATTGAGACAATATTCGCAGCAGTCGGTCGGTCTCATTTTGGCCGGGTCCACACATTGTGGCGGGGGACAGGGTGGTGGGTTACATATCATGGCGTCTCCGATCGTACACATGTACGGACAAAACTGTGCCGTCACCTAGCTTCTTAATTCTATACCACTCTAGACCCTTATAAGCCGTGTAATGATCTCTAAATATTCACTCACCATTTAGACAGTATTCGCAGCAGTCGGTCGGTCTCATTTTAGCCGGGTCCACACATTGAATTTGTGGCGGGGGACAGGGTGGTGGATTGCATAACATGGCGTCTCCGATAGTACACATGTACGGACAAAACTGGGCAATCACATTTTAAATTCCATCGTGTTCCGCTATTGCAGAGGAAGTCGCGACATACAATGTTGCCAGCAAAATATTGAAGCAAAAGGAGAAAATGCTGATTACCAGCATTTTCTTCTTTTGTTTCATTATTTTCCCAAGCCTATTTTATAAGGGACGTCAAAACCAGGTCTTGTTTGGGAAAGGGTTAAAACTACCTGCAGGTACGAACAGCATTCAAAATATAACAAATCGTACAAGAGAACAGAAAATGGTAACACATATTTAAAAATCCACTAACCATTCAGACAATATTCGCAGCAGTCGGTTGGTCTCATTTTGGCCGGGTCTAAACATTGTGGCGGGGACAGGGTGGTGGGTTACACATCATGGCGTCTCAGATTGTACACATTAACCCATTACCAAACAGCATTTTTTAGACTTTTCTATATTCAAAGATGTTGCAGGCGACAGTTTCAAGTAAATCAAATTTTACATGATTTTGTTCTTCAGTGAAGAAAACAATGTGGAAAATTCCTCAAATTTATTTTTTTTTCTTTTTATGGAAGAAAACGTTGTAGAAAATAATGAAATTGCTCGTTACAAGCAATTTCTTCATTTTCCACAATGTTTTCCAAAGCCATTATATTGTAGGGAGTTACAAAGAGTAATTGTGTGAGAATGGGTACTCTCTTAAAGCACATTCTCTCTTCATTCCATTATGATATAATGTCATATTTGATGGTTTATCAATAGACCTTGGCTTTGGAGATTAGGGAATGGGTTGAAATTAATTTTATCCTGTCACTAGCTAAATATTCTGCCTAATAACAGTGGGTATGATAAACCTAGCTTTATCATACCTCCTGATCACGTGACATGCTTTATTATGCTACATGATCACGTGATCTGCCGAAACTACTTTTAATTTTATCCGGAGGTTGGGGCAAGGTCGATCTCGAAATCCCCGTTTTTATGACAAAATTTACACAAAATTTTCGCAAAGTCTCCTGTTTTGAATAGCAAAAATCATCACAATCAAATAATTCTGCGTATTTAATCAATATTCTTGCACCGAACTTACAAAAATGCTAAGATTAAGTTTACTCGTAACCCGAAGCAAGTGGTCTACAGAAAACGAGAAATAAAAAGCACAAATGAAATTTTTCCATTCCCTTGTCTAAATAATGGACTAAATGCCCCACTAACAGAATCCGCCCCTGGAATATTGACCTAAATCTTAGAAATCGATGACGTAGATTAAAGTTTGGATGACGCAATACACCAGTTGTTGTCTGGGAATCGAAGCGATGTTTGTTTAAAACAGGACAGTGCAGGAAAAAACAAGGAATGGTTTGGATTTACATGAGGAGGAGAGATCAATGGTTTGTTATCGTATTTCAAAACATCTGCAGTACCTGTTTTTACACGTCAGGCTATTGTTATTTTGAAATAATGTCTTCATTACCACGCACAACACAAGCTTGCTTCGTTGGAGACTGTCTAAAAATGGACGAACTCGGAGAAAGTGCAAAACACGTTAGATTTTACAGCTAAATCCAGGACTGAGGAAATTAAAGTTGGGACGAATAGTGAACTGAGTGATTTGTGGTAGGCGCTTCATGTTCTTGTTACAGTTTGACCTTTTCGAGTTTTAGTTTAAACGTTGAATCTGTTTTTGTCAAAACCGATACGGATCATTCCAATCCCAATCCACACACAAGAAACGGCCAGGTCAAGACACAGTCGTCGACTCGCGTCACCTTCCAGTTCTTTGCTATTTGAATTTACACTGCATGGTTATTATATTTGAAAATTTGAATATAACTTGCTTGTTTTTACCTCGGTAAAATTATAAAATGTTGATGGGAAAGGAAATTTTCCACGCGGATTACATTCTGACGCTCATCAAACGTTTGTGCATTCAAACATTTTGAAAAGGTGACATCGCTGGTGAAAAAAATAATCGATTGATTTCAATGGATTATGAATATTTTTCTGTAATTCTAAATCATTTTAAGGTTGTAACAGGATAAATAGAATAGATGTTTCATGTTTTGGATGGGTTTAGTTTATTTGGCTCGACTGAGGAATTTATCAGGTTCGCCTTCGGCTCACCAGATAAATTCCTCCGCCTTGCCAAATTAACTTGACCCATCAAAGACATGAACCATCTATTCTCTATCTATCGTACCAGAAAACAGAAAATGGTAACACATATTTAAATCCCACTCACCATTTAGACAGTACTCGCAGCAGTCGGTGTCATTTTAGCCGGGTCCACACACTGTGGTGGGGGACAGGGTGGTGGATTACATAACATGGCGTCTCCGATCGTACACATGTAAGGACAAAACTGAGCCGTGACTTTCTTAATTCTATACCACTCTCGACCCTCATAAGCCGTGTAATGATCTCTAAATATTTACTCACCATTGAGACAGTATTCGCAGCAGTCGGTTGGTCTCATTTTGGCCGGGTCCACACATTGTGGCGGGGGACATGGTGTTGGATTACATATCATGGCGTCTCCGATCGTACACATGTACGGACAAAACTGAGCCGTCACCTTCTTAACCCATTACCAAACGCCATTTTTAGACTTATTTTCAAAGATGTTGCAGACAACATTTTCAAGTAAATCAAATTTTGCATGTTTTTGTCTTTTTTGGAAGAAAACATTGTGGAAAATTCCTTAAAATTTACATGAATTTGTCTTTAATGGAAGAAAACAATGTGGAAAATTCCTGAAATTACATGATTTTGTCTTTTATGGAAGAATATATTGTGGAAATTGCTTGTTACAAGCAATTTCTTTTTTTTCCACAATGTTTTTCAAAACCATTATCTTGAGGGGAGTTAAAAGTAGTAATTGTGTGGGAATGGGTTAAATTAATGTCATCGTACCAGAGAACAGCAAATGGCAAAAGATTCCAACATTCACTCACCATTGAGACAGTATTCGCAGCAGTCGGTCGGTCTCATTTTGGCCGGGTCTACACATTGTGGCGGGGGACAGGGTGGTGGGTTACACATCATGGCGTCTCCGATCGTACACATGTACGGACAGAACTGAGCCGTCACTTTTTTAATTCCATTGTGTTCCGCTATTGCAGAAGAAGTCGTGACAAAACACAACAACAATAATACAAATATTTTCCCAAAATTTTTCATGTCAATGTGTTGTATACTTTGTTATTTTAGCACAAATCTTATCAGTCTCTGACCTTGAAATAATAAGTTCACTTTTGATCTTTTTTTTTTTTTTTTTTTTTTTTTTTTTTTCAAACACTGCTTTGATGCAGCCGTGTGAAACTGCCATGATAATTGAAATTTGGTGAACAAAATTGTCATTAAACTAAGTAGTCCTTTTCCAAACAAGTTCTGATTTTGGCGTCCTTAGAATAGATTTAGAATATACATACGTTGAACACCGGCTTAAAATAGACAAAACAAGTGCATATCGTCGCTTTTCTACGAAAACCTCGTATCTGCAGCTTGTTTTAAGCTGCAGATACGATGTTTTTGCAGAAGAGCAGCGAAATTAATGTTTAAAAGAGATTTACAACTTAATATCGCTCTGTGTCTTTGTGGGAAAGCAGAAACTGTTAGTAATTAGTATTATTTTTCTTCTTTTTCCACCGAGGCTTTCAAAGCAAACACACTAAATGGTAGTTAATAACAACGTTTCGGTTTAATTTTATGTCATGCACCGACGATATTACTCTCCAAAACCAAGGTCTATTGATTGTTTTAGTGTGTATAGCCAACGATTGGATACCGAAATCCCGCCAAGGCCCCGAGGTTAGACGTGAAATGACCCCGCGAGAACAGAGCATCATTCTATCATAATGGAATGAAGAGAGAATGTGCTCTGTTCTTAAGAGAGTACGAAGATATTTGTTTACAGCTGCATGCTGCCTCTGCATGCTACACTTAGCTTGTTTGTTCCAGGGCATCGTTACTGCGGCTTCAACAGTTTCGTGCATGAAAAACCTTAGGCTAACCATTTCAAAAAACAACAAAAATAGGGTGGTCAAATATGAAAGATAGCCTACTGCAAACAGCGGAATGGGTGATAGGATTTGTTCATAACATGGCAAAGAAAACATTGAGACAAAAGGAGAAAATGCTGATTATCAGCATTTTCTTCTTTTGTCTCAATATTTTCCAAAGCCTAAATATGATGATCGTCAAAACCAGGGCTTGTTTGGGATAGGATCAAATCAGGCAACAAAACGAACTTCTTTATAAATATATTTTATCTAATTTACACATAAATACATTCGACCCCGCCGAGATGGCCGCCATATTTACACGTACATTCCTCGTCACCAAAGTTGTAGCTTTGACCTTGAGAAAGGACCTTGCCTCTTACCACACAGTTTTGACCTAAAGTATAGAAAAGCTGATAGTGATTATGACTTTTTCTGTGAAAATGTTTCAATACATGTTTACACATAAATACATTCGACACCGCCAAGATGACCGCCATATTTACCCGTACATTCCCCGTCGCCGAAGTTGTAGCTTTGACCTTGAGACAGGACATTACCTCTCACTACGCAGTTGGGACCTAAAGCATAGAAAAGTAATGCTAATATATGTAATTGTTCTTGTGAATATGTTTCAGTTCATATTTACACATAAAAATGCATTCGACACCACCGAGATGGTCGCCATATTTACACGTACATTCCTCGTCACCAAAATTGTAACTTTGACCTTGAGACAGGACATTACCTCTCACTACGCAGTTGAGACCTAAAGCATAGAAAAGTAATGCTAGTATATGTAATTGTTCTTGTGAATATGTTTCAATTCATATTTACACATAAAAATACATTCGACACCACCGAGATGGCCGCCATATTTACACGTGCATTCCTCGTCACCAAAGTTGTAACTTTGACCTTGAGAAAGGACCTTGCCTCTCACTATGCAGTTGGGACCTTAAGTATCGAAAAGTAATGATAATATATGTAATTGTTCTTGTGAATATGTTTCAATTCATATTTACACATAAAAATACATTCGACACCGCCGAGATGGCCGCCATATTTACACGTGCATTCCTCGTCACCAAAGTTGTGACTTTGACCTTGAGAAAGGACCTTGCCTCTCACTACACAGTTGGGACCTAAAGCATAGAAAAGTAGATGGTGATTATGATTATTTCTGTGAAAAGGTTTCAATACATGTGTACACATGGATACATTCGACTCCGCCAAGATGGCCGCCATATTTACACGTGCATTCCTCGTCACCAAAGTTGTAACTTTGACCTTGAGAAAGGACCTTACCTTTCACCGCACAGTTGGGTCCTAAAGCATAGAAAAGTCTATAGTGATTATGATTATTTCTGTGAAAAGGTTTCAATACATGTTTACACATAAATACATTCGAAACCGCCGATATGGCCGCCATATTTACACGTACATTCCTCGTCACCAAAATTGTAGCTTTGACCTTGAGAAAGGACCTTGCCTCTCACTACGCAGTTAGGTCCTAAAACATAAAAACGAGACGATAATAGATCTAAGTGTTTTTTTTTTCTTCGGAAATGTTTTAATTCATACTGACATTATGATAGCAAATATGTGGTTTTAAGGTATACAACCCATCATAAGCACAAGAAAGCCAGAGGCGAAATTTGAAAAGTGCCAGTAATTCCTAAACTGTGTAATTTTTCCATTCCAAAAACAAACACAAGCATTTTGTACGGTTTAGAATTTTGAATTAATGCATACTTATGGAAATATTTGACAAAAATGTTCAAAATTATCCCCCTTGCCTATGAATAATTATATAGATTACAATAGTATTTTTTTTTTTTTTTTTTTTTTTTTTTTTTTGTTTTGTTTTTTTGTTGTTGTTTTTTCTTGAAGCATAATCTTTAAATCCAGCACGGTGAATCAACTTATGTGAAGTGTATTTACAAGTGGGTGTAATTTGATGCATTTCATATGGCTAGAACGTGGTGTTTTTAATGATGGGCTGTATACCTTAAAGGGCTACGTGCCACTGAAACAATGTTCACGATATTATCCCATTTTTTATCGGATCGACGTAGGTTGGTAAGTCACAAGGTATGAGAAGACAATAATGTTTGCTTTTTTGTGCAATTATAGCAGAAAACTGTTGAATAATTAATCCGAGTTTTCTCTGATGAAATTCGCTCTTTGATATGTTGGTGTCGCTCATTTACGTAAATGAGCGACATCAACAAATCAATGAGCGAATTTCGTCAAAGAAAACTCGGATTATTGAATGGAAAAGATAATGTCTCTATTGCGGCCTGTTCACAACATTCTCCCTTGAGTTTTACTGGATCAACGCAAGGTGGGAGCGAACATGAAATAAGGAAACAATAGTGTCTTCCTCCTTGCGTACAAATAGCTGTACAGATTCTTTGGCCAAGTTGACAATAGAAACAGGTTACCGTTTCAAGAGTCATCTTAATTCCACAAAATGCCAAGATAAACACATACGAACCATTGGGGCAATGTTCACAACATTCTCTGGGAGACTTTACCGGATCAACACAATGTGTTCCAAGTGGACACGGAATAGAGAAACAGAAATGTTTGCCTCCCTGAGTACATGTGAAGATTGTGAGATAAAAAGGGCTAAAGAAACAGGTTACTGTTTCAATTGCCATCTTTATTCACAGATGTTTCATAATGACTACATACCGTTTGGACAATGTTCACAACATTCTCCCGGAGTTTTTACTGGATCAACACAAGGTGGTAGCGGACATGGAATAGAGAAACAGAAATGTTTGCCTCCCTGAGTACATGTGAAGATTGTGAGATAAAAAGGGCTAAAGAAACAGGTTACTGTTTCAATTGCCATCTTTATTCACAGATGTTTCATAATGACTACATACCGTTTGGGCAATATTCACAACATTCTCCCGGAGTTTTTACTGGATCAACACAAGGTGGTAGAGAAACAGAAATGTTTGCCTCCCTGAGTACATGTGAAGATTGTGAGATAAAAAGGGCTAAAGAAACAGGTTACTGTTTCAATTGCCATCTTTATTCACAGATGTTTCATAATGACCACATACCGTTTGGGCAATATTCACAACATTCTCCCGGAGTTTTTACCGGATCAACACAAGGTGGTAGCGGACATGGAATAGAGAAACAGAAATGTTTGCCTCCCTGAGTACATGTGAAGATTGTGAGATAAAAAGGGCTAAAGAAACAGGTTACTGTTTCAATTGCCATCTTTATTCACAGATGTTTCATAATGACTACATACCGTTTGGACAATGTTCACAACATTCTCCCGGAGTTTTTACTGGATCAACACAAGGTGGTAGCGGACATGGAATAGAGAAACAGAAATGTTTGCCTCCCTGAGTACATGTGAAGATTGTGAGATAAAAAGGGCTAAAGAAACAGGTTACTGTTTCAATTGCCATCTTTATTCACAGATGTTTCATAATGACCACATACCGTTTGGGCAATATTCACAACATTCTCCCGGAGTTTTTACCGGATCAACACAAGGTGGTAGCGGACATGGAATAGAGAAACAGAAATGTTTGCCTCCCTGTGTACAGTTTGCTGGACAGATTGTGGTTGTGGGTGGGGTTGGTAAGGCCCTACCTGAAAATAAATTCGCTTCCATCAACGGAAATTGGGGATGGTATCCAGATTTAAAAAAAAATCCGGATGCCCTCGTCAATCTCCGTTGCCACGAATGACACCGAAGTTTCGCGAACAGTGTCGTATAAATTGATTCATTTTCTTCAAACCCTTGCATATGTCCGAGATCATGTGCACATGACATTGAATAATTTAATTTGTTTATCAAAAATGGATTTACTGCAACGTCCGATTGATATAACTCGTATAAATTTAGTATTAAGGCCAAGAAAACGTTATAAATACTTTTTGTAAGATGCAAAACCAAACAATGCCTACCATTAAACTATCTTTTAAAATATGCACTAGTTTTATGTTAATTTGTGCAAAGCAGGGAGTGTTATACCGGGAATTGATATTGAATTTGGTGCAATTGACTGGGTCATTGAAAATCTACTTTTTTAAACATACATGTATACATGTATCTCTGTCCATTGAAATTCCTTTTAATTTATTCTATGGTATCATTTTCCATGTCTGATATTTAAGTATTAAAAATAACACTGACGCTTGTTCCAATATGCTAAAATAAACTTTATAGTTGGAAGTAGTTGCTGAAATTTTTCTCTAGAAAGGCTCATTATGGACGCATTGCAACTGTCATAATTCGATAAAACAACAGAAAAAGATGCGGTTGTCCCTTTGATATTTCAATTTTTCAGGAAGACACTGTCACAAGAAACTGGTAAAAATGGATTGTCGTAATCATTTACAATCCGTTCAAGATATTTAGGTACATAATTACAAATTTTACCTATGTAAACAAAGAGAGAGAGGCTTAAATTTCACTGCAGTTTTACATGTGTTGGCTATAAATTTGCATAATGATACATCTGCAAGATTCGAACCATTACATGCAAAATATTATAGTAATTTAAAGTTCTATATTGTGTTGTTTACATAGTTAAATTTTTGTAAACATGTGCCATAATACCGTGTATAGTTGTCGCCACATCGTATGGCACGTGTTTATGTTTTGTTTAACGTTCAATTACATTTGAACAAAATGTAAACATTGTGCCATACGATGTGGCGACAACTGTACCATATATCAAATTTTACCTACATGTATGTAAATAATGGAACAGTGGACTTAATTTCAATGCAATTTTACGTGTACTGGTACGAATCTTGCAGGTGGGAGACACCTGCAAGATTCGAACCAATACATGCAAAATTACAGGAAATAGAATTTCGGTATTGTGTTGATTACATAGCTTGATTTTGTAAACATGTGTCATAATATCTTGAACGGACAATACTTACTATCAAAGTCTGAAGGACAGTGTTGACAACAGTCACCGGGCGTCAGCACGAGGGGTTGATCACATGGTGGCAGGGGACAAGGAACATGGCCGCAAAACGTCTGGTTCCCGTACTTACACGTGCTGGGGCAAAACAACAACAGACCTGCGCATGCGCGTGACAGCGCGATCGTTAAAAACACAGAACGTAACATCCGAAAAAGTTAAACAAAGGGAACGAAAAAGTGTAAACTTGTGTGAACAACCACATCTGATTTTGAAATTTTGGAATTCTTATCATGTCAACCTTTTTTTTTCGTTTCATCTATAACCTTTAGGCCTTATATGTCATTTTTGTACACAAAATATTATTTTGAAAATTCAATGTATGGCTTTTCATTGACAACTTTAAATATTATATACGTTCAAAGTTAAACGAGAATCGATACAAATATTTTGGTTTATTTTAGGTTGGTGTATAAGTTGTTACTATAAATAGTCATATATATCTCCTACCACCCCTATTTTCCGTTATCGGTCTAGTCCCTTATTTGTAAAAGAATTTTAATCGTTTATACCTTGAAAATTTAATTCTTTTCCAAACGATACTGATTGAGTTATTCCTATTGGGAAACTGCCACAGGCGATAAAATAGATGTAGATAAAGGTGGGGTTCGTGTACAATAAAAATACTGAGGCAAAATAAGAGACCGTTGGTTATCAGCATTTTCCTCTTTTGTCACAATGTTTTCCGTGCCGATTTTGATGAAATACGAGTGCGTCAAACCCAGAAATGAAATTGGGAGTTTGTTCCATTTATTGGTACAAATATCTTGTTCAATCACTATTTTGAACACAACTTCGCTCATTGAAGTGTTTGTGTATAGCGATAACATGATAAAATCCCAATCAAGTGGGGACTATATTGGACCACTTGTTCGTCGTTTACATGACTTAAGAATCTTTAACATTTTGAATTGAATTTGAACAAAATTTGCATTTGATGAATTTAAAGTGACATTTCAGAATAACTTTTACATAAATTTTACTTTTATCTAATCTGAAAGAGCATATTTTCTTATGAACATTCTGAAAAATTTCAAGCCAAAATATAGAACCGTTTACGAGAAATATATACTTTTGTGCTAAAATTAAACAAATTGTTGTGGATAACAGTTCCGATTTATATAGAATTTGTCATGTCTGTCTCAACTTTAAAGGTGTATTTTTCGCTTATAGATAACAACTTTAAAAAACTGATAGTATTTCTACGCATTAGAATAAACAATCTTTGCATCAAGACATACTTTTAAAAAATGAAATAAATCTGAAATGTCACTTTAAAGAGATAAAGGTCTGCCCTTTCGGCAAAAGTATTTTCTTTGCATCCAAATGTAGGAAAAGAACAATTAGTGACTACTGTCGTTATCTCTCTTTGACACATTCTCAAACATTGACACATTCAATTTCTGACTACTCCGATAAAGCAAGCTCGAGAAAAATGAAGCAAAAAAAGAAAATGCTGATTACCAGTATTTTCTCCGTTAGTCTCAATACTAACTACCATATTGTATACAAGTTCAATCTTTTATAACATTCGTTTTTTTTATCTGCTGCAGTATTGGACTTGAATCAACTACATGTTGGTGTTTGTAAATGGGTTAACCCATTCCCAAATGACAAAATTTTGGGCTGCTCCAATTTGAAAGATGTTGCAGACGACAATTACAAATTGATGAAAATTAAAAATCATTCCATTTTGGTTAAGAAAACATTGTGGAAAATGAAGAAATTGCTTGTCACAAGCAATTTCTTCATTTTTACAATGTTTCCCAAGCATTTTCTTGGAAGGGAGTCAAAAGGCGTCACTGTGCAGTAATGGGTTAACCCATTACTAGGGGGTCAAATTTCAGATTCAAAGATGTCGCAGACAACAATTTCAAGTGCATGGAATTTAACATGTTTCGGTCTTTCCGAGTCGAAAACATTGTGGAAACTTGTGACAAGCAATTTCTTCATTTTCCATGATGCTTTCTAAAACCTTTATGTTTTATGGCGTCAAAAGGGCGGGAAATGGCTAAAGTGGGCGTGGCATGCGATTGTCCAGTCACAAGACCTTCTGGATCCCTTTATGACAGGTGAATAATTATTTTGATAGATAGATTATCACAAAATATCAATTGTTGAACAATTAGAATAAACAGAATAATCAAACTATCGCGAATGCCATTAAAAACGCCTGACAGAAACTTGTCTATACCGCTTCCTTTACACTCACCCTATAGTATCACTGGTGATGAACTAAAACAATTTTCGCTACAACAAGGTTTAGATATTTTGCGTTTAAATGTGAGCTTATAGATTTTTTTTCTAATGACAATGAACTTGTTCTAATAACAGACCGGGTTTACCGTTTTGTATTGACAAACTGTCGGTGTTGTTATAAAATCTCGTAACTACGGCTTCAATAAAGCCGTAGTTACGGTATTTCATAACAACACCGACGGAATACATTGATCGCGAAAAAGCGTCCCTCGCTTTGGCCGAGTTCACCACCAGTGAGTATAGCATTTTTCATATCCAAGCAATCCCATGTTTTGATATTTTATGCATCAGAATAACACGGATGCGATCAGAGTTTGCACAGTTCTTTGATGTATACATGTAGAATTATCAATGGCCAAAATGATAGGAATTCTAGAGCAGAGGTGCGTTCTTTAGAGCAAGATTTCTTAAGATTTCTAAGATGTTTTTGATACAGCGTCTTTGAGACCGAGATTATAAGCGAGATGTTCCGAATGTTTCATACTTCATACAAATGACGTCATTATGACGACATTTGTATGAAGTACGGAGCATTCGGAACTCCGCGGTTTATGAATCATCGAGCATTCGGAACAAATCGGTCAATTTTCTCCCATATAGATTCTATAGAATTTACCGAGGTGTTCCGAAAGAAGTATAGAGCAATGGCGGCTCCCAGTGATCGTCTTAAAAGTCTTGCTCAGAGGAACGCTTTATCCTAAAACATCGTAAGAAATCTCAAGATATCTCAAGAAATCTCGTTCTAAAGAAGGCGCCTCTGGTGCCAAGTTTTTCACTTTCTATCGAGGATTTCTATAATTGTTATTAGAAATATTCCATGTGGGTAGGTAATGTAAGACACATAATTAATTCAGAAGGACTAAATGAAGGCAACTAAATTTTTCCTGGACCGAAGTGTTATACACATACACAGGTTGATAAATCCATACGACATTTCATGAAGAACATTTTACCTGATTGTATATTTAACAACCTAACATGGGTCCCGCGAAGAAAACAACAAAGAAAAGCAAAAAGGGTGATCATCAATGCTGATCTCTAGGATTTCCTATCAGTGTGTTCCTGTCACAAGGTGCACAAGATGAACAATGTCAGATTCCAGAAAAGTTTTGTTCGTCTCTGAATTTAGACCAGTATACAAAAGTGTCGTTTGGGAATGGGTTCATTATAATCTTAAATAACACTATCTAAACCAACATTTCATATCTACCATAATCTTTTTCCAACACAAACCCATTTTTGACTTCCTTAATTTAAAGAATGTTTTCAGATACACTTGGGCAAAAGACAATGTTGACGACCAACATTTCCCTGTTTTACTGCCTCGTTTTCTATACCAGAATGTATACACTACCTGTTGTTTTAAATGAATGTTCATGTACTCATCTTTGGCTAAAATGTAACGTTCGTGGCTTTAGTTTAAAAAAAAAACACTCGTAACTAAAGCTTATTTCAAGCTGTAGTTACGAGGGGGGTCTTTCTTTTTAAGAAAAGTGTCAAAAAGTGTTGTTTGAGAAATGGTTTAGATACATTGCTTTTCCTTCAGCACAAAGGGGCCTTTTTCTTGTGAAACAGAATATTCTTGTTTTCAATGACAATTATAAATTTATAGTTTCATCTTGAAATCTTCAAAAGAACAGTGAAGTCACGACGATGTACTCTTTTCTTTGTCTAAAAACCCAGGGATTTGTACACAATATGAGTTCGAATACAGGGTTTTGTGTCTCGATCAACACAAATTCCAGCGTTGCTAGATTCGCTGTATCGACCGACGACTTTTTCCATTTCCACCCCATGTTGCAAAACTAAAATTATGTATTCTTGCGCGGAGAAATGAGGCTAATTTTGAAACCTTCCGCGACAAAATCGCAATACTCATCGACCAGTTCTAAATCTTTTTACACGTTTCCAATATGGCGTCTGTAAATGTTTGTCCCTTATAATTTTTCTGAAAATGGTTTCGTTTTCGGTAAATTTCCACCGTGAGATTTTTTCAACCAGACGACATATGTGTCCGTTCTTGACTCCAAAACACAGACCGGCCTTCCTTTGTGACTAAATTCGTGCACCTTGTCCCTAGTGTCGCAGATTAGAAGCCAGTTTGTGATTGGACGGTAGCTTTACTTTATCAGTTTCGACTGTTAAGTAGGTCCGCGGCCTTAGATAGGACTCCGAATTATCAGCATTATCTTATCAATGTTTAAACAGGTAAATATCTACATGTAAAATTAGCTTCGAATATCTTAAATGTCGTCGCGGACGTGAAAATTTATAATGGCAGCCATGTTTTTATGGTGTTTACTTAATTTCCTACTCGGCCATTTTACGGCCCTCGACAGAAGTGGTTGTAATATGCAAATGAGGTAGGGTCAAGGTTCATGGGCATTCGGAACAAATTATTTTCGTACCTGAGAAATTTAATTTAGAGACAATAACCGATACACGTGTGATAGAATAGATAGAATTAGATAGAATATCTAATGCTGTCGGGTACTTATGCATATTTTTAACATTTTCATTCATCACTTGGGATTTTTTTATTTAAAATTGGTCTTTAATTGGCTTACTTGTCAGACAAATTGACCGGGATTTTTTGATGACGTATATTGAGTATCTAGGTTGTGTATTGTGAATTTAGGTTTCGACGAGTGGAAGTTATATTGCCGGACTGATAACGACAAAGGTAAGTGTTTAAGGCTTTTCCCGCCTTTAAGTGGCGGCGTATCAGTACCACTTTTGGAATTTTATGAAGTTTTATCAGGAAAGTGAGTTTTAGGTTATATGAATATAAAATGGGAGCATTAGATAGCATTCCAAACATAGATCTTGTTTAAATTGTGTCGAAACATTTAAATTGGAAATATATCACTAACCATAGATCAAATCCTATGTTGTGGGTACTCATTTGAATCGTCTCTTCGAGACGATTCAAATGAGTACCCACAACATATGATTTTGATGACAAATAATGAATTTTGAATCTGAGATTTTCTTCTTATCTATGGGTTAAATATGAAAGCTATGATTTATCGCTGTTTATGGGACCTTCTATATGGCCTGGGAGGCTTTTATCTTAGATTTCATTGCATTTAAGGCCAACAAGCACCAATGGTTAAAAGCGATAAAAACGTTATCACTAACTTAAATGGGGTTCTTTAGAGTTGCTTTGAGATAATTTTCTTTAAATCTTGACCGGCATTCAAGGTCTACATATCTTTAGGACGAGAATTCAGCTTCTTCTTTGGATTCTGAAACTTCAAAATCAAGACGATACGCTTTGTTTAATGAAAATGAAAAATGAACAGGAAACTTAATTTAAATTTCAAGCAACTACTTTAAAATAAGTATCTTTTTTAGTTTCAACTTGTGAATAAATTACTTGCCGAATTAACCATGTTTCAAACAATCAAACAAACTCATTTGGAGGAACACAGCCCAATTCATTTAAATTATAATTGGATATACGCAATGTGCACTCTAGGACGGACTACTTTCGGCCAGCGGAGAATACCTCAATGGGGAAAACACAGGTAAGACTACGCAGTAATGGCGGACGTCGCTATTTTACACGATCGGCCGCCATATTGGATTTTTACCAATTTTAGCTAAATTTCAAAACGGTAAGTTTAATTTTTGGTAGAAATGCTGTAAAAGATGCTTTTCGACATTTCCCATCATATTATAAGCTTGTAATATGAATTTTAGTTGTTGTCATCGAGTTTTAATGGCCGAATTTCACTGTTTTTAAATTGTATCAATGGAATACGATAGTATAAGCATTGTGCATGTTTGTATCTTTTTTAATGATACTCAGCATTACTAACGAAATTTCTTTATCTCCTTTAAAGTGCTTTCAAGATGTTTGAAGTGCCTTTAAGAAAACACTATGTTTTATTTTCGGCTATTATGTTGACTCTTTAATTCAAGGCGCATCCCTTGTCTTAAGAAAATATTTCGTTTCCGTAGCATTTGTATCGAAATTGTACAAGCCTTTATTTCAATCTTTTTTCACAATGCTTGCTTTTTTGTAAGACTATGTGTCCCATTAGCATTTTACCATACGAAATTAAGCGTTCCCAAAAAATAAAAAGTTAGATCATTTTAAACTGATAGCGGTTTGCTGACGACAA
Organism: Fragum sueziense; assembly: GCA_963680895.1. Lineage (NCBI taxonomy): Eukaryota > Metazoa > Mollusca > Bivalvia > Cardiida > Cardiidae > Fragum > Fragum sueziense. The sequence continues at coordinate 3,048 of CAVMGG010001031.1, read as the reverse complement.
AGCTGATATTACACAAACAATCTAAAATCTACTAATTATAGCATGGAAAGCAATTGGGGGAACAGGAAGAACTGTTGATTATCAGCATTTCCTTCTTTTCACTCAATGTTTTCCATGATGTCTTCAATACAGACGTGAAAATCTAGGTTTGCCCGGCAAAGGGATATATCTATGGTACATGGGCACATCGATCTTTAAATGCGGTATAACCCAAACAAATGGCATGCTGGTTGCCAAATATATGTTGCACCCCAGATTACATGGAACATAACGGCTTGATTACTAGTATACATATAGTCGGTGGGGAGTCAAAACCTCGTAACTCCAGCTTATTCAAGCTGTAGTTACGAGGTTTTGACTCCCCACCAGCGCAATTTATTATTATACTCCAAGTCAGCTTTTATTCCATTATACTTTTTTGTCCTGAACATACAATTGAAAGAAAACACGGGAATTTGTCGAGTTTTTAATGTTCTTTGAACCCACCTGCCTTAAAAGCACCAGATTGGAAACGTGTGTATGTGTGTGGTTATCTTTGTTTCATTGCTAGTTTATGTAACTGTACATGCAAAGATGTATCATACATATTAAAAAAATGCTCGTACTTCGACGTTTGATTTGAAGACAATTATATAGTCATTTCTATCTTTATGCATCGATAAAATGACATGAGCCAGGATCTGATGTCCCTTTTAGCATTTGAGACAGTCATGTTTTATGACCAGCCTTTACCAAAATAGAGTCTGATCTTAATACATGCTGCTGTCTAAGTCTTTTGGTTGCTACACTACGGTGTATAATCATGTGACTGAGAATTTCCGATAATCTTCAATAATTTTGTCAATACTTGACCAATTTGAATTCGGTTTGAAGCAGAGAAGGTGGAAAAATGTCAGGAATAACATTGTCGCGGTAGATTTTTCAAAAATCAACTGATAAAAAAGTTATTGAAGATAAACCAAACTTTTGGTTTATCTTCAATGACTTTTTTTATCAGTTGATTTTTCAAAAATCAACCACGTCTATCTAATGCGTGACGTCTGTTCACATTCTCTGCTTCAAACCGAATTCAAATCGGTCCCGTATTAACAAAGTTATTGAAGATATTCAGTAACTATTGCATCACGTGATTATCCATCGTGTCACGGATAAGCTATTGAAGACCAACAAGGTTCATTTGCGATCAGACTGCGTGTCTAGAGCTCAAAAGCGGTAAGGCACCTTTTCCAGACCCTGTCTAAAATATTTACTTGACAAAGTTTCTCCCTATATAAGTTCTACTTTTCTGAACATGATTTACAACTGACTGCATCTATAACACATTCCCAAATGCCACAAATTTAAAAGATTAACAGAAATTATAATAAGCTACATACGACAAAATACGTTATATTAATTCTACAAAAAATGCCTTTTATAGCATGGAAAGCATTGAGAGAAAATAAGAGAATGCTGACTACCAACGACTTTAAAATGTTCACTATTAGAAACGACAAAAACCAGTGCTTGTTTGAATACTATTTTGAAGGTATAAGCAATGGCAAATCCTTCCATTAATATTTAACACAAAAAAATGTTGCAACGTAGAAAGTGTAAGGGGAAATACGAAAATTCTGGTCACCAGCAATTTCTTCTTTTCTACCAAAAAAGCTTCTGTAAGGACGTTAAAACCAGGGCTTGTTTGGAAAATGGTTCAACACAGCAGTATCCAGACATTAACAGCTCGTTTAACACATTACTATATGGGGGTGGATTAAGACAGGTCCAAAAGAGGTTGCAGACGACCATTTATAGTAAACAAAAGCTTACATTTTTTGTCTTTCTGGGAAGCAAACATTGAAGGAAATAAAGAAATTGCTTTACATAAGCAATTTCTTTATTTTCCACAATGTTTTCCAAAGTCATTGTCTTGTCGTGCATCAAAATGTGTCATTATGTGGGAATGGGTTAAAGATGCGGACGTGGTTGGAATGGTTTGAAGACACAACAGCAGTTGGTAATAAATACTAGTTTTTCTTTCAACACAAAAATTGAGACGATAGTGGGGAAGCTTATCCCAAAATACTTCACTTTTTGATACAAGCATCGAATTTGACACACATGTTCCTGAGAGTATACCATTTTCAAAACAAATGGTATCCACCATGACAAACCATCATGGCTGCCATTTTCCAAGATAGCTGCCATCCCTATAGGCAGAAAATCATTAAAAATACTTGGTTTAAAGGTACAATCACCAAAATTGGCGGAAATGAGTATACTTTTTAAAAAAAAATGGTATCCACCAGCAAAAACGAACATGACTATCATTTTCCAAGATGGCAGCCATCTCTATAAGCAAACAAAATCGAGAAAATTCATCCTATAAAGATAAAGTCACCAATTCTTGCACAATTCTTTCTCAGAGTAAAATATCTTCAAAACATGTGGTATCGGAAAACCCAACAATTCATGATTGACTGCCATATTTCATGATGGCCGCCATCTCTATAGAAGACAACAATCGGAAAAATATGTAACTTTGAAATACAATCACCAAATTCGGCACAAAAGTGCAGCCATGTTGGTTTTTCATGGAAGATAAAATGTGTTTTGAAAATGATATTCTCTTAGGAACACTTGTGCCAAATTTGGTGATTGTAGGCCTATCACAAAGTGAAGTATTTGAGCAATTTTTGTACCAAAAACATTCTTTATATCAACTCTGTTGTCTGGATGTCCATATTTTTGTATCAAGAAGAGAAATGTATTCTATTACTTTATATTAACTTATTAGCACTTTTGTTTCCAAAATAAAAGCAATCATGATCAAAAGGTTTGTCAAACAAGGCCTATGAAATAATAAAATGCTTGTCTGAGTAGGCAGACATTGTTTATTTATTTATTTTTATTTTATTTTATTTCATTCTTTTTTATTATTATTATTATTATTTATTTATTTATTTATTTATTTATTTATTTATTTATTTTTGCCAAGGTGTGTTGTCCTTTAATTTCCGGTTTCCTACTTTCAATCGCATTTATTTTGACATCCAATTCGCCAATGTT
>CAVMGG010001030.1:5000-19052 GCA_963680895.1 Fragum sueziense | reverse complement strand
CAAGATAAACTATTAAGCATAAGCTCTGCACAAACACTTTTTATATACAGCAATTAAAAGGCTATATTTTATGTTTTCTTACCTTGTGTATTCCCACGGTGTTGTTTTTCACATCCGAGTTTGGAAGACCAATCCGTGTTTTTTGTATCTGGATGAACGTCACAGTGTGAAAGAACACATGAGTCTTTACACGAGTTGTGAAGCCGATGCAGATCAGATAGGAAATAAGAAGGATTGTTTTGTTTTCACCAAAAAAATGGGATTTAACTCCCGAAATAGGTATTCATTAAATAAATTTAGTAACTGAAGAAATATGATATGAAAATTATTTCACTCGAATGGTGTGAGATGTGGGTAAAAAAGTCGTCATCTCGGACCCGTTTTTTTTTCAACTACATCTCGCCCCATCCCCCGAAATCAATTTTTCTGTGTTGTTTTAGGAAAATCTAACCGAAAAGGGTATTTTACCATTGAGTTGCTTAACGCCAACGAAAGTTTATATTAAATAAATTAAAGCCCTTGTCTTGTACTCCTGCATGATTCGAACAAACGCATGTAAAATAAGAACGCTTTGTCCCTGTTTACAAAAATGAAATTCGTAAACATGTGTCGTAATATCGTGACTCCACGATTGACCAAACGCCAATCGTCAGATGGCTCCGCCCAACATAGAATTTAAGACAAACAATGGGGATGTGATCGTTAATAGGGAACGATTTTATCCAGTTAATCGTGACGTAAATTCGGACAAACAAAATAATATTTCGTAGGTGTTGTTAAAAAATCTCGTAACTACGGCTTGATTCAAGCCGTAGTTACGAGATTTTATAACAACACCTTCGGTTAACCTAGTAAACCTAGTCTATTGTTGGCACAAAATTCTTTGCCATTGGTATGTCGATTGTTTTGATTGTCGGTCGATAAATCGATACAATAACACGTGCAACGAAGAACAATTGGGGCATGACACTTTTCTGATCGTCCATTGGCTAATCGATGTTTTTTTATTGACAGTCGGCGTTTGGTCAATTTCCGACCAGTCTAGCATTTTGTTTATGGTTGTTTGTGTCGGCCAAAATGTATTTTATCTTAAATACCCATGTATGTTTTGTATAGTTAAGTCACGTTTATATGACAAATGTTTACATTATATTACATATGTAAACAAGGAAAATATTTTTCATCTTTAATTTCAATTCTGCGTCCATTGATTAGAAATTTGCTTGTTTGGGACACTTGCAAGATTCGAACCCTCGCGTGCAAAATTAGATCAGTTTGGAGTTTGATATTGTGTTTTTTGCGTATGTAAATTGTGTAAACAGAATGTCATGACTGGGTTATAATGCCCATGTAGGTTGGTATGAGGATTTGAATCAAACAATTTTATTCTCGTTTCAGTTCTGAATTATTCTCGGGGAGCCAAGAGGTTCAAACAAAAAATCATGGCCGTTGTTACCGTAGTTGTAGTGGGGATACTTGTAATGATCACACGAAGAAAGTCCAAACCATTACCAAAAGTTCTAACACAACTCAGCAAGGCGCCCACACATCTAGTTCAAAACCTCACGAAAACCTATTTTAATAGGGACAAAACTGATGTTTCGATGAGAACAGAAACCTATTTTGAAGAGAAGTTGACAGACCCATCCCGAAATGCAGACGAAGTGACTAAACGTGTTCTTGGGTTTTTAAGGAACTTAAGCAAACCGCAACCAGTACAGTCAAATATTTTTCCACATGGAAAAGATGCAAGATCTGGGACAAATATAACCAATAAACAATCTGATTTTATGAAGTCTTTTAATGATAGCCACGATGCAAAATCATACGAGAACTGTACAGAAAAGTTCAAGTCGAGACAATCATGACTGTACGCATCGATGGGAGGACTGGAAACCAATTGTTTGAGATTTGCACTTTGTTAGCCACTTCCCATGATGCATGTTACACGGCTTACATACCTACAGACACCAAACTAGTCTTAGATGATACATTTCGTATTCAAAAGGTGATCAGAAAAGACGTAAACACATCTGCATCAAACTTTAACACTTTTGTAGAGCATGGTTGGGCAATATTTTCAAAACGAATCTATAGGTCGTTGGATTTGCTTAAGAATTTTTCTCTTGTCGGAGTTTTCCAAAGTTTTAAACATTTTCAGCACACGAAAGAATTTGTGCAATCCTCGCTTGTATTTAAAGATGAGATTATATCTGATGTCCTCGATTATTTCACAAATACGTCGCTCACCAATAAAACAAAAGTCGGAATGCATATAAGAAGAGGCGATTTTGTAGAAGAAAGAAATATCAACTTAGGATACTTTCCACCCAGTAGAGAATTCATACAGAAAGCAATCACTTACTTCAACGAGAATTTCAAAAATACGGAATTATCATTTATAATAGTCAGTGATAATATAACTTGGTGTAAGGAAAATATATGTTACCGTAACGTATATTACTCACCATTTAGCGATCCCGGAAGGGATTTAAATATACTGACTCAGTGTGAACATAATGTTGTCAGCTCCGGAACGTTTGGCTGGATGGGGGCATGGCTTAATGAAACTGGTACTGTGGTGTATGATAAATCCTATCCTAGATATAAAAGTTGGTTATGGGATGGGTATAGGAGTCAGGATTACTATCCGCCTGGGTGGATTGGTCTGTGAAGGATTCAACAACAACAATATAAACAACAACATAAACAACAATTGTTAGAAACCAATGATAAGTAGATTGTTGTCAATTGTTGTCCAAACCAGGCTTATTATCCATTATTGCATAAAATGTGTGTTTTCAGTCTGTTATTGGCATTGAATAACGAGAAGAAATATGTCCGATATCGTCAAAACCCGGTCGATATTCAGTAAATTCTCGTGCGTTATCGGACCGGTTTTGCACTAAAATATCCTCGATCGGGGATTTGTTGTGAGTGTTTCAGAAAATTGAAAATAAAGCCGAAATTTTGTCATTTCCCTTTCCCGGGATGTAAAATCTTGGAAGACCTCCTTTACACCATTATAAATGAAGTAAACTCGTTATCTCCCAGTGTAATCATATCTGATGACGTAATATAGCCTAGTGACGTAGTTTTCTTGGAATCAAAAAGTAAACAAAACGGCAGCTGACCGATTTTAAACTAAAAGTGGATTTTGTTGACGGGAAAGGATAGAGATTAGAGTTTTTGTGGTTCTTTATCTTATTGTAAGAGAAAGGTCTAGGTCCAATGTGGTAGTAAGCCTATGTGTTTCTTGTTTAAGTTACTGCAATTCTTCCTCGTCAATTTTGTTTTTCATTGAAATGGACGAATGTCCGAAACGAACCAGAGATCTACCTCGGAAGTTCCGATCTTTTTTTTAATTCTCGCTTTGAAATTAACGATAGGATATCCGGAGTATGTTTCCAAATGAAAACTTAGTCAAATTGTTACAATTTCGCCTACTAAAATGAAGATTATATCAGTAAAATTGCGATAAAACTTGACTACATAGCTACACGGTGGAAAGCTAATGGCCCGTGTAATGGATATCGTACACACACGATATATGTCAAGTCGAATGCCGGGAAAATGCGGTATATGTCAATGTAAATGTGGCTAAATGTTCAAAAACTTTTTAGTTATTAGTTTTATTTTATTACATTTCTTTGCAACCTCTTCATTTTTTATGCAATAATAGCGTTAATTCACGTTTTTCGGTCGTTAACATTCTCAGAGGCCCACAAAATGGGTTATCGCCTCTCTGAGAATGTTAACGACATCAAAAACGTGAATTAACCCTATATTAATGTGAATGTGTTTATGAATATGATTCGATTGTAATTTATGATAATGGTAATGAATATATAAATGGTTAAACATCTTTGGTAAGCCACCGTTGTCAATATTTGTTTTAACTACAGTCATGGGACATAATTATTTGCCGCTCAACTAGTTTTCGTTTAAGACTAAAATCTGAATTCTGAGGTACAGTGGAGAACATCATGAAATTGGCATTGTGAGTGGAATGCCAATCTTTTATTAGCGAATGAATGGACGAATGGAATGAGCGTTAAGAATGATTGTGTATAGTGCCACCATCAACATTGAGACTCAAATGTACTTTTAACTATTGACTGTCTTACGTGAGAGGAGTGTTGTGATTACATCTAACGGTAAACGGCTTCTTAAAACACCGACGTTTACATACATGGTTTACCTGTTCAGTAAGGCCCGTCTGTTCACGTTTGTTGGTTTATTAATAGTATGTTTTAAGCGTTTTGAATGATTTTGTGTATCTAAAAATCGATAACACGCCCACGATAACCTTTCAACCAATCAAACGTGATCATAAAATACTAACAGCCCGATGTCGGAAATTTACCAATATTATAGATATGAATGATTATTGATAAAACGCCCACGATAATAATTCAGCCTATGAAACACCTTCTTTAAATAGCAACCAATTAAACCAGTGCATATTGTAAACGTTTATTTAGCATTGTGAATGTTTTTTGAGTGTTTGAATTTTGTGATCGGAATGAATGAACGCTTGAGTGGAATGATTTTGATCGGAATGGAATGGAATTAATGTCAATTGACGCAATCCCAGTTAAAGTGGACAATTGACTAAATTTTTTTCGAAATTTTTCATTTTACCATTCACTCATTCTGGACAAATTTTCTTCATGGATCACATCTTCTGCGCAAATTTCTCTTGTTTTGTCAAGTGGGCTTGCCTAGTTTTGGAGTTATAGAATGTTAAATGATCGAATGTGTGCATAAAAAATGCGTATTTTGAATAGACCCCTTTGTGAAATGTGTGTCTAATTTCCCATTAAGTAATGCCTAAAGAATAATAAATCCGATACATTTTGATGAGTATTTGTTTGTAAAATGTGAATCAATTGACAATATGGGTGAAAATGGTGAACTGTACCTATGCGAATGAAAATACAAAACGGCTATCCTTGTACAATTTCTTTATTTCAGAACGTTGACTACTTCCAACTCTTCTAAAATACACCAAACAACCTTTAATTTTCTCTTGTATTATTAAACAAAAGCAATGAGTCATTCCCTTAATCGATATGCAGAAATGGAAAGTCAATGATTTATTACAAATCAACAATAGTTAAAAACTGGTCTGTCCCGAACGTAACTACAGCTTGTCCCGTACGTAATGTGCTTTCTTTTCTTTAATACCACAGCCTCTGTGTTATTACCTTTCCAATCAAATCATAATATTATCAGGCAATATCCATTTGCCAGACACTTTGTCAAAAAAAACTATAATGAAATGAATAAATGAAAATAAATACAACTCTATAATCCATCTGGGTGTGTTGTTTTACAAATTAAAACTTCCTAGCCAAATTAATTTCAATTTATAAAAGTTGAGATGTTCGTATTGTTTTGACACATGAGGTATGTGTAGTAACTGCTTAATTAAGTGAAATGTTATCCAAAATTTGCTAGACATCCTTAAATCTGATGGATCCAATATACGAAAACGTACGGGACACTTTTTATAAAGGTAAGAAACGCTAAAATAATCTTTTTTTTGTGCATCAATATAGTGTAATGTATATGGATATGAATATATTCTTATATATATCAACAAAAACCGGCATATTTTGTGGAACTTTCCTCAATATTGTAAAAATAGTTTCAATTAAGCGTAATTATAATACCATTACGTACGAGACTAGTACGAGTACGTGTACAGTCTATTGTGTGCATTAAAAGTCTATTTTGCTTAAACTGGAGCCATTAAGGAACCCAAAGTACTTAAATAAAGCACAGGAAACGTTCAATTTCAGCAATTAAAAAACTGAAAACTAAAATTGCCTCGAACGTTATGGACTCGTACGTCACTTTTTAATGTGTACTAAACTTTATTTGGCCTACTGTATCAATGCTATTATAGTAATCGGTATAATTATTTTTATCATATTTGAAGAGACTTCGAATAGTGATGTTACTTGAAGAATTAAACTATTTATAACTACACATTTTTAACTACAGTTACTTTAGTTCTTGCCTCGTACGTTACGGGGTTAAAATTACGGAAAATTGTTTAAGAATCATGTTGATTTTGTAAAAATACTGACAAAGGTATATCAAAACATGACTTTATTTTGATAATATATATTTATACTGAAGTAGATTACGCTTGATTGATGCATTAGATGTATATTTATGTCAGTGTTTCTTAGCTTTAAAGAAAGTGTCCCGTACGTTTTTGAATTTTGGAGACAACGACTCAAGGCTTTTCTACAAATTTTGGATTACATTTTTTATATAAATCTTGGTATCATTTTGGAGCTCTATGTGTTCTGTACAGGATTGGGACAGTTCTGTGAAGATAATTAATTGTTGAAATTGACATTTTTGGTTTGAAAGTTAGAATTTATACCCGGAGACATCGGTTTTTCGTACCCCCTAGTTTGATTGCCACAAGATTTTCATAAGAAATGGGGTTCTTACGAACGTTAATTATAGATTAATTTTTTAGTTATAGGTGTTGGATGAAAATAAATGTGGTGGGCATTTATATAATGTTGACTATTTGCAACTAGAACATATTAAAGGCCGGAGACACCAATTGTCCCCTTTAACTGGGATTGCGTCAATTACATGATGTTTTTAAATGTATCTCAACACAACTCCTTTGGTTAAGTCTACATGTGTAGTCGGCAGTAACTAAAAACTCCCTGGCACATTTGGAGATACTCCACTCTGGGAAATGCTTCCGGGTCGTAGTATACAAACAAAGTTCCGCTAGGAATTGATTCGCTCCTTTTGTTGCATTGATTCTGTGTCGAATAAACAGATGCATGAAGTATGGTTCTGCATACTGGCAGACTATCAGTGTACTGCTAGGATGTGTTTTGAAGAATTTCTCGGGAATTAGTTTCTTCTGCGGTCGCGACCTTTCATGGGGGTGTGTAACATGCTGATCCCGAAAGAGATGGCAAATTGTAAGCGTGGTTGTGTTCACGGGAGCGTGATTGAAGCTGATGGTGCTATTGATACCACTTTCTTTGTAGTAAATTAAAAACCAATGAATAATCTATCAGGCGGATTAAGAAATATACTCACCGTCATAAGAAAGTAGCCACTTTTCAAAAAGCTATATTTTTTACAATTCTTTATGTCCTTTTGTTTTTACACATTCATACGCATTCCTAGTGGTTTCTTTGCACACCTCAATGGTTAAATGCTTTCAACATGTCTGGAAACTTGTTTAGTTGTAATATGGGTTCAAAACAGTATTTTAGTATACAAAGTTCAGTTTTGTTTACTTACAGCTGTCATTTTCTGCATAAGTTGACGCTGTTGAAACACAAACAAACGTCCAATTTCAATTTTTAAGAAAAAAAATCATTCCGTTGAATTGATAGAGGTCTATGAAAATTTAGCACTACCAGTATAGCATGTCTCAATATTAAAAGTTTGATAATAACCGGAAGTGGTTGATGAGTAAAGTGAAGTGAAACATTTTCCGAATAAGGAACTTGCCAAAGACCAAAGAGAAACAAAGTTTCAATGAATGGAGCATTTGAGGGGCAATTGGGGGTTGGTTGGGCTAAAACCGAAAACCGCCATTTTGCAAAGGTCTTGGGTGTAATGAAAATCACTTATTAGTAACTAAGCATTTTGAATAAAAACAGTATCATAAACACATATCTTTATTCATTTTTGTCTCTTTTCTAGCCCTATATATGGCCGAAAATTTTAGTAGTGTGTTCCATATTAGTTACGGATTTCCTGGAACTACCACCAAGCTACCATAGCTAATAGGATAGTTCGACTGTTTTCGGTACTTTCACGAAAGCATTTTTACTTGCCTTGTTGCAATATTTGTATTCATTTCGATACGTTCATGAATAATCTTAATTTTTCCGATCAGCTGCATTAGACAAGTGACTACTTTCTTATGACGGGGAGTATACATGCCACAGAGACTTCTCAGAGAAGGTGGAAGCTGCCAAATGGGCCCATTTTACTATACATGTATATTTATTAGGCATGTTTCGGTTAGGAGTCACACCCTTTGGACCAACACTTAGTTTCAGAGGATGGTATCTGATAGGAACTCAGCTCTATTTGTTTATACAAAAGACCTTAATACGAGGGCTGTTCCAATAGATCGTAGACAGCGTCCATAAAACAGAAATCACCCAATATATATTTCTATATTTTCCAAAGATTATAGCCACATATATTGACACCACTTTGACAAAAAATCAATTTCACTGCTTATTGTTTAGAAAATATATACAAAATTTTGCGAAGGCAGGTCCGCGGCGCACGTCACCACGTCATATAATAATGACGTCACCGTGAAATGGACGCAGAAATATCCGGGATAATTCCACCCGAACCATATTTTCTTGTGTTATGATTGAGCTATAGACACATCTTGCGGGTACTTTTGATGCTAAACGTATTTTTAAAAGTACTATCGACAACAAAACGGATAACTTTTCTGTGCGCCGCAATTTTCTCAAACGTCGTCTGTTTACGTCAACGCAATTGTTATTTGTTTTGTCTTAAAAAGTCTTTGTTTTAAAACGAATAACGTCAATGCTTTGAAATTTGGCACAATTCCAAAAACAGCATTTGCTTAATACGGCTATGTGAACGGCTTTGACTGATAATAGGAACCAACGTGTCAAATCACGCTAGCAACTCAATAACGATGAGAGAGAAAGACGTCAATTTTTACGTGCACCGCATGACCGTTATACACTTAAAATAAGTGGATATAACTGGATATAAAAGAAGGACATTTACAGAAAACGGGTGAATATTAATTCGAAAATGGACAAACAATATTCTAACAAAATACAAACATTGTGCGACGTTAAAAAGATAAGTTATTGAATGTGACTACGATTTATTGGAACAACCCTCGTAACTTACAACCCCAAAGTCATTTTAGACCATAATCTGGCTTCAGTGGATGCCTATCTTACAGGAACTCAACTCCATTGGCTAGTTTTATAGTCGACACTAAATAAAACTCCCAGGCCGTTTTAGACCAAATACTGGTTTCAGAGGATGGTACCGGATGGAAAATCAGTTTCATTTGCTGGTACAATAGACGACACTATCTAACAGCTTCCATGCGAATTTAGACCTGATTCTTGTTTCGAGGATAGTGTCTGATAAGATCTTAATTTAATTGACTACATCTATAGTCGACAATAACTAACAACTACCTGGCAATTAATGATCATAATTTGAATTTGGAGGATGGTATGTGATAGGAACTAATCGCCACTGTCTAAATCTATATTTGAAACTACTACCAGGTCCTTTTTGGTCAACAATCTGGATTCTGAGGATAGAGTCAGATAAAAACTGAATCCCATTAAATGATTAGAACTATAGTATATACCTGTAAACGTACAACTCCTAGTCAGTTATGAACCAAAATCCTCATTCAGTGGTTAGTTTCTGAAGAGAATTAACAATATTTCTTAGTTTCTTAGTTCCATAGTCGACACAAATTAGGAGCTCCAGTGCCCTTTCAACCCATTACCAGACGATAAAATTTTGGACTTACAGATTCAAAGATGCTGCAAACGACAACATGAATTGAATGAAATTTCGCATTCTTTGATCTTTCTGGGTAGAAATTTCTTCATTTTCCACAATGTTTTTCAAAGCCATTATTTGGTAGGGGGTCAAAGAGAGTCATTGTGTGGTAATGGGTCAAAACCAAAATCTGACTGCACAGGTAGTATCTGATAAGAACATATCTCCATTGACAAGTACAATAGCCGACACATTATTAAAAACTCTAAGGTCTATTTTGACCAATATCAGGTTTGTCGGGATGTTGTCAGATAGGAACCCGGTTCATTCGCTTAAGTTGACATTTACTAACAACTTCGTCTCAGGGGAAGGTATCTGATTATAATTTAATTCCTTTGGAATACCAGGAAAAGGATAGAAATTGCTCAATTGGCTAGTTGTATAGTCGACTCTTACTTACAACTCACATCTCCTTTTAGACACAGATCTGGATTTAGAGGATGGTATCTGATGGGGACTTAACTCCGTTAGCTACTTCTATAGTCACCACTATTTTCACACACTTTATAGACCAAAGCAGAGGTTATAGTGTCTGATAGTGAATCCGTTCCATTGGCTTGTACTTCAGCCAACACTTTGACCAAAATCAAGCTCGTGAAAATGGTAACCGATGGGAACTCGGGTCCACTGGCTAGTTTTATAGTTGACAATGAATATAATTACCCACATGCTGTTTAAAAAAATATGTCTTATTATCCGGATGACTCGAATTCGAGTCCTATTCGGGGAGATTTGCCTTTTGGCATGACACTTTCAATGACCAATCCTTAAGTATACCCAGTTGTATGGGGTGGATAAATCAATGAGGTAAATACCCTTTTTTTAAAAGCGCATGTTCATTAATTACACCCATTCTGGTATTGTTGCCACGGACTACCGACCTGCGTTTGCAACGAGCGTTTTGATTGGTTCGCTTATGTAAAAAATTGAAAACAGCGATTTCCATGGTCACCGAAAATGATCTCCAGGCGGTGACTGCCATGTATATAAAATATGATGAAACATCATAGACGCGTTCGTTAGAGAGATATTTCTTAAGATTTCTTGAGATGTTTTTGATATGTAGAATTTTTGAGACCGAGATTATAAGCCAGGTGTTCCAAATGCTCCACACTTCATGCAAATGACGTCATGATGATTTCATTTGTATGAAGTTTGTAGTATTATCATATTAACTCGGTCACTTCTCTCTTTTATATTATTTCTACAGAGTTAACTGAGGGGTTCCGAACGAAGTATAGGGCAATAGCGCCTCTCATTGAGAGTCTTAAAAATCTTGCTCTAAAGAACGCTTTATCTTAAAACATTTCAATGCATTTCAAGATATCCCAAGAAATCTCGCTCTAAAGAACAAAGGGACTGTCAGACAGTGCCCAACGTTGATTCTGATAGAGTTGTATTGTGATACATGCCTTTTTTCATTCTTTATTTAAACCCTTACCCAAACAAGACCGCTTTTTGACGTCCCTTAAAGAGACAGAAAACATTAAATGAAAAAAGAATTGCTTGTAATCAGCATTTACACATTTCCTTTAATGTTTCTATTCATTCGTGTTTCTAGGCACTCGCATAAAACATTTTTCGTTGTACATAGAAATTGATAGAGACCAACGTATATGTACTCTTTGTAATTCAAATCAAGTAAAAGGTGAATTCCATTTTGTTTTGGTGTGTCCTTTTTGTAACGACATTAGAAAAAGCCATTTTTAAATCTACTTTATAAATGGACCTAACATGTATATTTTTTAAGCTTTTCAATTCTGAAAAAAGAAGCACTCATGATAATTTGGCATTTTACTGTACAAAAGCATTCAAATTACACCAAGAAAATAATTGAGCAAGGATCTGGAAAGGGGTCCTCTAAGTCTTTTCAGCCCAACATGGTTCTAGATCAGCCTGCGTATATATGTAGTCTGATCAAGAATCATGTTGATCTCCAATAGATTCTTCCTGACGTGTTGCAGTTGTTAGAGTGTAGTATGGTACCAAATTAGACTCCACTTGGACACATGCTACTCTAGAAACGTGGTTGTCTCAAATGGACCTTTTTCCAGATCCTGTCTCATACTTTAAATATCCACTTTTTATAGGAAAATGTATTTAACAGTTTCACCATTTTAATCTATTGTTGTTAGATTCGCAATTCGATTGATTTTCCGTGTTGTTCAATTTATTTTTATTTATATGTCATTTCGAAACAAATGTTATATTGTATGTTTGTCAACGATGGGCTTTATATGCTTAAGTTGTATTAAACTATGTTCTGTTCTGTTCTTTTATTTTCAAAAACCACATAAAGCAGCTTAAACAAGATTCAATTACGAGTTTACCTTAATCACAGTGACGAAATGCGCAACTAACGTTTGGACTCTGTATAGTATAAGGGAAAGAAGTGTGTATGAACTGAATATTTTACGAGTTTCTCCCTTTGTCTACAATTCGTCATTTGACGTCATTTTCAGCGTTCTTGTTAGTCCGGTTTATCTGCCCCTAATACTGCTTAATTGGGT
The DNA here is from genome assembly GCA_963680895.1 of Fragum sueziense. Taxonomy (NCBI): domain Eukaryota; kingdom Metazoa; phylum Mollusca; class Bivalvia; order Cardiida; family Cardiidae; genus Fragum; species Fragum sueziense. The sequence goes on along the minus strand of CAVMGG010001030.1, from coordinate 6,948 downwards.
CAGGCACACAGTTACAATGGCCGCCTCAAAGTCCATTAATTTTGAGAGCAAAGATATGACAATTATGAAATAGATAGTTTCCGATATATTTTTAACATGTATACGATCGTCTGCTAATCTCACGTACAAAAATACAGAAAAACAACATGGAACCGTTTTTGTACCCTTTCCATCAAGTCATCCCTTCTTTCAGTTTTTTAATTGGACGTCTTTCGGACGTCCAATTCTTATAACCACTTTTCGACAGATGTAACGGGTTTTCATTAACAAAAAACCCTTCTCAGACTCAAATGCCAGTTTGTCAAAATTCAAAAAAAGATTTTGTGACCATACAGGAAAATTGTCGTATCTTTTGCTGCTTTCTATTTGTTCTCTAACAGACACTATATGATTCATTGCCCGATTCAATTCATGTCATGTCTTTACCAACTTTACGATCTTTTTACCATTTTCTTGTAGTGATTTGACTTTCGTGATATTGTGTGAAGGGTAAGATCTTAAGAAAGCGATACATGCATACAGTAAACTAATAGAGTTAACAGGCACCCTTTATCATCAACAGCAGCGATAGCCCAAACGGGAAAGGATTCGCCTCGCCTTTGGAACCCCCTTGGTTCGAAATTATTCGGACCATTTCGTCTGTATAACATTTGTTAAAACGTTTGTTTTTCTTTATATATGTTTACTGAAAGCAGACATTTAAGGATGATTTCTCAATTTAATGCACGTATTGTGTATGACAAATTCCTTTTCTTTGATCATTGTTGTTTAAGTCTTTGACAAATTTAAAGAAACGGGTTTTCTACGCGACGTATTTTGGAAACAGGGTTAAAAATGATTATCGGGGAGTGAGTTCATTTCGCAACTCGGGTTCGACACGACGACAAATCCGGGTTCCATCTGGACAGCCTCAGATGAGACGCTAGTGATATCCACCTATTCAGGAAAATAGTTACTCTTACGAGTTTTTTTCTCCGGCATCCGTATCACTGATATTCGACAGTATCATGGCCTATGTACATACTGATCAATGATTATGACAGCAACTATTATTACTAGTATACGATCGAATGACAGCGATCTGTATTTATTACGTTTAAGTGACCTGTATACGTGTATTGTGCTAAGAAGATGAAGCAATGGATCTGCAACAGTCAAAATGGTACCTGGATGATCGGGTGAATATGTGTACAGATAGGGACATTGCTATTCTCAAATGTTCATTGACAATGATAAGAAGATTTAAATTGCTTATTGTACTCCACTGCCATTTTTCCGACGACACGTTCCCAATTTCTGCTTTGTGTGCACATCTGTAGATGTAAGGATGCTGCGGTAGTACTGGTATGAGGAATCCATGGTTCTAGGTGCTCCAATTCATCTTGTATTTTATTTCAGCAAAAATACGTATTGAATTCGATTGTTTTGTAACCACAACCAGGGAAACATTGCTTTTAGTTACTTTAAACACTAATAAAAATCAAAGTACTTGGAACAATGTATATAAACGTCTCTGATTGATTGAGTGGAATTGTATGTAAATGATCGGCGTTTCATTACTTTAATTCGTTGAATTTGTGTTTAGATCTATTCTATATCACTGCGGTCGTTTTTTCCCTAACGATGGAGGAGATAAAAGTCGAAAAAAGATGATAACAAAGAACCATGTCTAAGTAGAATTCGAACCCAGGGCCTTCCAGATATAGACTCGTGTAAAGAGTACAAGGTGAGTGCTCTGCCAAGTGAGCTATCGAGGCTTTCATTTATGTAGCGCGTTGGCTTACATTTAAAGTACATTGCTTTGTATCGTCCATTATAAAATCAACGAAAGGTGTAACTGACGACAATACTCATAGTTAAACCGAAACAATTGCTAATCACATGGCATTAATTGAATTGGGTAATCGAATTAATAGTGATTACCCATAGAGACAAAACAGTTGTCTTA